>NW_021011572.1:315617-420694 GCF_003987935.1 Bombyx mandarina | reverse complement strand
GTCTGCGGCCTCCGTCGCGTCCGCCGCTCCCGCGCCTTCCTCCGCGTCCTCCGACTCTGACTCGGATATGGAGGTTGACCTCGTTCCCGCCTCATTAACAGATGGATTCACTCTCGTGCAAAAGGGTAAGAAGCGCGCCGCGGCTAATCGCGAAGAAGCTTCAGAGCGCAGCCCTAGCCCTAGGACAGTGGTTCCGAAAATGGCGCATAGACATCAACCCAGCGAAAAGTACTGCGGTGCTATTTCAGAGGGGAAGCTCCACACGGATTTCCTCCCGGATTAGGAGGAGGAATCTCACACCCCCGATTACTCTCTTTAGACAACCCATACCCTGGGCCAGGAAGGTCAAGTACCTGGGCGTTACCCTGGATGCATCGATGACATTCCGCCCGCATATAAAATCAGTCCGTGACCGTGCCGCGTTTATTCTCGGTAGACTCTACCCCATGATCTGTAAGCGGAGTAAAATGTCCCTTCGGAACAAGGTGACACTTTACAAAACTTGCATAAGGCCCGTCATGACTTACGCGAGTGTGGTGTTCGCTCACGCGGCCCGCACACACATAGACACCCTCCAATCGCCCACCTGACTTGTGAAACTGGAAAGGCCTTCGGGCCACCAGTAAACTTTCAATCATAAAAAAAAAAAGAGTCGTGGCATTCCGTGTCTGACAGTCATTCCGTCCGTCTCAGTCAGTGAGTCTCTGACAGTCAGTCAGTCGGTCTGTCGGTATGTGGAACGAAACTGTCGGTTTACCCTGTCACTGTGAAAGTTGTGTGTGTTGAGTTTCAATAATTATCATTCAAAAGTTTTATTGACTAAACTGAGTTCAATCGAATACGAGTGATGACGGAAACTACCGCTTAGCCATCCCTGGCGCGTGCTGACATATATAAATCTACAGTGGTTTTTACGGATGTTCCGTTATAGCTCCTGAACCGTGCATCCGATTGACTTCAAACTTGGCATTCATGTAGAAAATACATGTACTTAATGGATAGGCTAATATTTATATGAATGTTGGACTCCCTACACCAGTTGCGGGGACGTTAATGATGATAATCTATGTGGGGGTGAGAAATAATAATGTTCATTTTAAATGCCCAGCGAAGCGGATGGGTACAGCTATACGTACGTATAAGATGAAACAGCTAGGCCAGTTTTTTTTTTTATTTACACTAGTAACGATCTCACGGTATGAAGGAGTTGAAGAGGTTCCTGGAGTTTATAGATAACATACACGTGCGTGTGTGGGGCCCACTTTGAGGTCGGAGTCTCAATATTACTTATAAATTAGGATTTATCAAACTGGACTGCCTATTGTATTTCAGAAATAGGCAAGACTGTGGTGCATAGTGATGTTACTTACTTGTGGTAGCACGTCTTGTGAGTCCGCACGGGTAGGTACCACCGCCCTGCCTATTTCTGCCGTGAAGCAGTAATGCGTTTCGGCTTAAAGGGCGGGACAACCTTTGTACTGTTAAAAGTGAGACCTTAGAACTCATATCCCAAGGTGGGTGGCGGTATTTACGTTGTAGATATCTATGGGCTCCGGTAACCACTTAACACCAGGTGGGTCGTGAGCTACTGATATTACGGTGTGTGCCATAAATTCCCTATATGTATGATGAATAGAAAATATCTGACATTTGAACACGTCTGTAATATGTTCGTCGTTACTGATCGTGCTAGACAGATACTGGATGTTTTTTGTTTAATAAATAAAATAGTTACGTTTGAGGTACATATTTATTATTAATTAATAACATAGTATAAAACAAAGCCGCTTTCTCTGTCCCTATATCTGTCCCTATGTATGCTTAAATCTTTAAAACTACGCAACGGATTTTGATGCGTTTTTTTTTAATAGATAGAGTGATTGCAGAGGAAGGTTTATATGTATGATAACATCCATTAAATAGTGGAGAACTCAATAATAAATTACAGTTTCCGAAGCGGGTCGCTAGTTATTAATAAATAGAAGTTACGGGAAGCTCTGCGTCGGAATCCGTTTTCTGTGAAGACTCGGGCGACCCGCTCGACGAATCTGCTTGTTGAATAGGAAAATGTATACTACCGAGTTATTTATTCGAGTTCCGGTCTTAAGCTAGAGGAAATCACCGTGCCTCCATCGACATGCTGGGCTTGGAGTTGAACAAAGGCGGATCCCGGGGGAGGGTCATGGGGATCATGACCACCCCCTGAGCTGCTTCCAAGACTTAGGAGAACCACTAATTGAACATAATGATTTTATTTATATATTTTGTCACCATACAGATTTTATGTAACTACATACCTTCAATATTTAATTTATTTAATATAATATAATAACTTTGTATGATGGCGGAATGAACGCATCGAAAATTTGACTATGTAACCCCCTCCTGGCGCCAAAGCTGGATCCGCTCTTGGAGTTGAACCGGTTCAAACCAGTTACTGAGCCACCCGCGTCAGAACATTGCCAGTGACAAAACTCGGTCAAAGGCAAGAAGGTGAGCTCAGTTTTTTTGTTTGTTTAGAGATCTTCGTCTGCTGGTCCCATCTCAAACTATATCTTTAAGATTTTCGAAGCATATTTCCTTAGTATTCTTATATTTACAAAACAGGTGGGATGTGTTTTTTTTTATTTTTTTTATTGCTTAGGTGGATGGACGAGCTCACAGCCCACCTGGTGTTAAGTGGTTACTGGAGCCCATAGACATCTACAACGTAAATGCGCCACCCACCTTGAGATATAAGTTCTAATGTCTCAGTATAGTTACAACGACTGCCCCACCCTTCAAACCGAAACGCATTACTGCTTCACGGCAGAAATAGGCGGGGTGGTGGTACCTACCCGTGCGGACTCCCAAGAGGTCCTACCAACAGTAAAAACGACATAGAAACGGACCACAAATATCATACTTTTTTGCTTAGATGAGTAAGTATTCGTGCAGTCGCTATTGTATTGTTGAGACCTAAATGAGAAGTTTTATCCGACAAATCAATATCCGTGGTAGGTATTAAATCTTGTGAGCTCCCACAGGTAGGTACCACACTATCTCTCTGCTTATTCCTGCCGTGAAGTATAATGAGTTTTGCTTCGAAGCGTAGGGGCAGCTGTTGTACTATAAAACTCAGAAGCTGTGTCAAGGTAAATGGCGGTCTTTACGTTTTTAATGTCTATGGGCTCCGGTAACCACTTAGCACCAAATAGACCATAAAATCGTCCTATCCTACCTGTCTAGGCCATAAAAAACACATTTATGTTTATTTAAAATTCAATAGACAATACGGTCTTTAGACCTGTATTAAAATGTATAATAATAATAATTCTATCTATTCTATCCTAATAATATGATAATAATTCTTATATAAAATCCAAAGAAGTGAACTAGAATAATACAAAAAATCACCTTTCGCTAACTTCGTCATCTTTTTATCTATCTTCTTGTAGCGATTTGCTAGAAACAAAAATATTATAATAATTTTCATATAAGCGCTGTCTTTGTTTCTTTGATATACATCTAAAATATCTTCATATTTTTTTCGATATATATACTTACTACCACATTCTCGGTAATAGTTCTTCGTTCGAAAACGTCCCATATCAGTTGCAAAGCAATCATATATTTCAGAGTTACCATCATTCCGATAAAAGCCTTTGATAATTTGTGATGTGACAATAGCTATGACAATAAGCTGTACTGCAAATGCAGTTGCTTCGTCCATAATTCTGGAGGTCTGGAGAGAGTAGGCATTAATATCATTTTCGAAGACCTATGAAGGTTATTTCAAGGTATTTTTCTTCCCACTTTAAATATCGATGCGAGAGAGAATAAAGTTTTGCCGAATATGGGAATCGGTCGCTTGACAATTTTAAACATACTTTTTCGATCCTCCTGAATGTTTGGATATAACAAATTGTATTTGTGAAGAAATAAATTTCCAATGAAGTATATTATTTCGATGCTTTCTTGAAATCAACCTTATCAATAACAAAAGCGGTGATGACGTCTCAACATAGTATTACAGACGGCTTTGGGAAAATCTTGAGTATATAATATGTTCCCTATAGACCCCGAAGGGCTGGACAGATTTCGCAATGAATTTTTCAGGAGTTTTTTGAATTGCCCTAGTGGGACAAGACCCTTTGCATTTTTTGCTGCGATTGGATCAAATTCTTATCAAAGATCGGTCAGCAAAGAAAAATGGATTTGACTAGTTTTAAATTAAAAACTGCTATATAGAAATGTTGATAAATCACCTCTCACTGATTTCGTTGTCCTTTTGTTGATGCCTTTATAGCGGATTTCTAAAATTATGTAAGATACATGTCAGCGAATTTTATTTTATAATTTTTTTGTTCGACTAAGCCATCATAGAATTTTTCAATTAGTTTTTTATGACTCCAGGTCGGAATGCTGTTTCCCCACTGAGGATCGTCGGCCATATCGTTCTTGCGTTAAAGCCTTGTGATAGGATTAGGATTTTTGACGCTGACACTCGTTGTGGTGCCTATAAGCTGGTCGCGGACTGGCCTGTTAGCTTCTTCAGTTTTCAGATGACGTAGAAATAGTTAAAATTTACTTTCACGGTTTAATCTAGAGTTTCAGAAAACTATATATTACTTTTTTTTTTTTGTTTAGATGGGTGGACGAACTTACAGCCCACCTGGTGTTAATTGGAGCCCATAGACATCTACAACGTAAATGGGCCACCCACCTTGAGATATAAGTTCTAAGGTCTCAGTATAGTTACAACGGCTGCCCCACCCTTCAAATCGAAATGCATTACTGCTTCACGGCAGAATTAGGCAAGTTGGTGGTACCTACCCGCGCGGACTCGCAATAGGTCCTGCCACCATTATATTATAAGCGTCGGAAACAATATAAAGACAATAGAAATATCTAGATTAAGCCGTTAAATTCGTTTTAATTATATATACCATAGTTTGTTTTGAAGGAAATCAAATATGTTATCTAATTTCTAAACGCCCAAATGGGAGTTCAACACATATTTGTTTTAATGCTTATCTCAATATGTTTTCTTTTTCTCGGGCAACTATTAATAATGAGCTGTAAAGTATACAGCCAGTTTGTAAATATATACTAAGATTTTAACTAAAATACTATTATCATGTAAATCGCAAAACAGTTTTGTCATTTACTGGAACAAGCTAACAGAATATTCGACAAATCAAAATTATATTGCCTCATAATTTAAATCGATTTAGATAATCCTCTGGTAAGTGTAAAGAACTTGAATAAAATTATAGAATATGTACTTGGTAATATTGTCGATGAATTCCATTGATCATAGTAGATGTATACCTCTCCTGTTTGATAAAAGAAAAACAGTTTTATTAATGACAAAAGTAAGGCCTTTTTTTTTTCGTCGCTCAACAACCAACGTCCAAACCTCGCATGAGACAGAACTCATGACAAGGCAAAGGGGGGAAAGTGAAGCGTTTAGTGCGGAGCACATCTCTCCCATCACCCTCCCCCTCGGGACGCCGGACTGGCGGTCGTCGGCGCCACGACCACCAGCCCTCTCGGTCGGCAAAAACTAAGGCCTAACTTCTTTTCAATCGTTTCACTGTTGACAAAGTGGTCGTCAGAGTGACGTAGTGTTGGACGGGTCAGATCTGACTCGTCTCACGATTTCCCGTCACCTCTCTCTGCTCGATGTCAGCCTACTGCACTCATTTAGGGAACCTCTGTAGTCTCCCAGTGTAGTTTTGATTAGGTCGATCCACTGCAATTGCGACCTCCCGCGCGGTCTTATTTACAGAGCGTGACGTGGCCTGACGAAATCCTGACAACTTAGAAAAACTAATAGTTGTAGGTCACGTGGAAGGAAAGAGAAGTCGAGGAAGATCGCCAACCAGGTGGACGGACATTGTCAAGGAGGCCGCAAACACCAGCGTCTCGGGCGCCATTAAGCAGGCCGAATGCAGGCAACGTTGGAGAAAGCTGATGCAGAAACTAGACCAAGATGGTCACGACCCTCAGTAATGAGGAAGCGACGAAGAAGAAGCGCGGTCTTGTACCGTCAGCCAGTTGCAAAACGTGTCCGAAGAAATACACTACTCGAGTCTAAGTGCTCTAAAAATCTATATTTAAGTATGGCGAAGTCCAAAAATTCACCGCCCTTTTTGAGAACTAATTTATTGAGCTTCTTGTTACGGTTAAGGTCCTTAGGGGAAACCGAATAAAATGTAATACATAAAATTAATCTAGATCTTGAACTAATAATAATCTATATATTAATACGTGAAGCAGAAACTTTGTATCCCTTTTTACGAAAATTGCGCGGACGGAGGTGTTGAAATTTTTCACACGCTTAGAGAATATAGAGAAGGAGTGCAGGATGCTAATAGTTTTTTTTTTATTTACGCATAAAAAAATCATGAAATCTATAAAGAAAACATTACACACACATTACACGTATACTCTGTGTTTATTGTGAAGCTTTTGTTATTGTTAAAAGTTTCTGGTCAAATTGAGAATATATTAATATTGTTTGCCCTTAATATTATTTGTCTATATTGTAGTCTTGGCGACATCTGCGATTATAGGAATATAATAGTCTTTGACAATAAGAACCATGATAATGTCCAACCTTATAAATTCAATTATAGTCGAATTTCGACTCTATAGCCCCTCTATAGGGGCCACTAGTAACAATAATATTACTAGAAAAGCGGAATTTGTTCATTTAAATTAGTGGAGAATAGATGAATTAAAATACTTAGCTCATACCGTTTTTATCGACTGAAAAAAAAAAAAAAACATTTAAGAAATATACGTAGTTGTTAATTTTTTTTTTTAACCAATACATAAATTTAGAAAACTTACAGTCTATATCGTAAATATGAACTTTCTCGCGTTTGTTCAGACCTTTAAAGAAAACATTTAAAATGTCTGTATTAACTTAGTAATGTTGAAATTACACTTTTTGAAGTTATATTGAAGTTATACTTCTTTAGGCGCGTTATGAAAAATTGATGAGAGTGAAATTTTACGATGTGCGCGCACCGTGACACAAAATTAACAGAAATGAAGTTGCCCACTAAATCGCTCATTACAAAACGACCGACGTAACTTGGCGAGTCTGAATATAGCCGCAGGTGAACTTTCGCGCATGTACACTCGTAAAAAAAAGTGTTATTAGCGTTCATTTTTTAGTAATATAAATGACAAAATTATTATTTAATATAATTCATACTAAATATTATTAAATTATTAACGTTAAATATTTATTTTTATTGCTTAGATAGGTGGACGAGCTCACAGCCCACTTGGTCTTAGTAATTACTGAAGCCCATAGACAACTACAACGTAATTGCCGCCACCCACCTTGACATATGAGCTCTAAGGTCTCAGTGTAGTTACAACGGCTGCCCCACCCTTCAGACCGAAACGCATTACTGTTTCGCGGCAGAATTAAGCAGGGCCGGGGTACCTACCTGTGCGGACTAACAAGAGGTCCTACCACCAGTACGCATACACTATTGTAGAATAAGTGTCGCGAAAATATATAGTGGCTAACTCTGCACTTGTAGTAAGTAGGGCATATTTTTAGTTAGGTGCCTATTTCTGCGACGTCAATGGACTCCGGTTACTACTTAACACCAGAAAGGGCGTAAACTTGTCTGTCGAGCTGGAGCAACAAAAATGAAACTCTACTCTTAATAATTATAATTGTTGTAGTTTCTTTCATAAAGATCTCAACACTCACTATGAACAACATGTTTTAATATATCATCTATATCAGCAGCATTATATTTCTTGATTAGTTCTTTGACGAAACTGTTCAAATCAGGTAACCAAGTTGGTGGTTTACTTGACAACAGCGACGGTGGAGCTAGGATCAGATTTCAATTTAAAAGATGAAATTAAATCTCCGTAGGTTTTTTTTTATTGCTGAGATGTTTGGACTAGCTCACAGCCCACCTGGTGTTAAGTGGTTACTGGAGCCCATAGACATTCACAACGTAAATGCGCCACCCACCTTGAGATATAAGTTCTAAGATCTCAAGTATAGTTACAACGGCTGCCCCACCCTTTAAACCGAAACGCATGACTGCTTCACGGCAGAAACAGGCAGAGTGATGGTACCCACCCGCGCGGACTCACAAGAGGTCCTACCACCAGTAAAAGTAATATTAGCATTTATAATACTGTCTATCTGCATCTATAAGGAAATGATCATAAATATAATATTTAATTTGAGTAACATACTTACTGGTTCCAGGTGATGAAGAACTCTTATAATGTAATTGAATTTTCGATGAACCTTTAAATGCAAAGAATTTATCAAGTCATCTTAATCTAAGATGGCCGGTTGTTACACTGAAGCCACCATCTAAGCTAGAAAACGTTCAAGTATTAAAGCTTGGGATTTACAGGATTACACAGCTCGTTAGGAACCTCTGGAACTACGGAGGGATTTTGATTGGCACTGTGTCTGTGCGTGCAACAAAAAACAGATCAGAGGACCATCTAAAGCTTTAAATAAATCCTTGACTTTCGAGGCAACTTCATGTCTATTACCTGCCACCACTGCGGCTATTCACAGTTTGTTTTCAGACATCACTTTCACCAATATGCGACCCTGGAATGATACCTACTGGTGGTAGGACCTCTTGTGAGTCCGCACGGGTAGGTACCACCACCCCGCCTATTTTTGCTGTGAAGCAGTAAGTAATGCGTTGCCGCCGCTGACTACTCCCCGAATCCTGATCATGCAGGAGCCAGTCACCGTCGACGCCCTAGACACGTCCTTACGGATCCATCAGATCCAATAACCTTTGCATTAGATGCCTTCAGCTCTAATACTAGGGGCAGGCTTAGGGACCCCGGCAACCGTACTCGTCGAACTCGACAAAGAGGTCGACGTGCAACCTAACCCATGCATCAGCCCGCTGAGTTTCTCGCCGGATCTTCTCAGCGGGTCGCGATTCCGATCCGGTAGTAGATTCATTCGCGAAACAATTGCTCTTGAGTTGTTAGGTCTCCTTCGGAGGCGCTCGGGCAGTTGTTAGCAAATCCCACCCCTCTTGGCTGAGCCTTTGCTCGCCCACCTGTCCTGGTGAAACTGGAAAGGCCNAAAAAAAAAAAAAAAAAAAAAAAAAAAAAAAAAAAAAAAAAAAAAAAAAAAAAAAAAAAAAAAGTAATGCGTTTCAGTTTGAGGGGCGGGGCAGCCGTTGTAACGATACTGAGATCTTCGAACCCATATCTCAAGGTGGATGGCAACATTTACGTTGTACACGTCTATGGGCTTCGATAACCACTTAACACCAGGTGGGCTGTGAGCTCGCCCACTCATCTAAGCAATAAAAAAAGGTAGATAAACATTGGGTCCATCTGACGGTGAGTGGTTACAGTCAATCATGGGTTTCAGCAAAGACAGAGGCACAGCCAAGTCGCTGCCTACGGTTGCTGAGTGGTCTCTGCAAGCCTCTTTCGAAAAAGATATGTCATCACAAGGAAGCAATGTGGAGGACAGTTCATTCCAGAGCCGAATTGTACGTGGCAAAAATATCTCCGGAATTTCACTCTCGATGAACGCAGCGGTTCCAAATAGAATGAACGAACTCTGGTTCGCTTACGTCGAAGACGGGTAGAACTTTCTAGGTTGTGGTTTCCATGACATCCAAGGATTCACTGAAACAAAATCTGAAAGCCTATCCACTGCTCCTGATAACTGCCTAACGAAAGATGCTCGTTTGACCACCTTTACCAGATCTCAAGATGCCGTCTAAAGACGGATTAAAGATTTTAATTCTAAAATTTGAATTAAAATTCAAATTCAAAAAGTTTTGGAACGAAGTTCCTTATGGGACGATGCGGAGGGGTACCCTAACCGGAAAAAAAACGTCCGTAACGTAAGATTTTTATTTAATTCAAATATGTACAACTTTATTAACGACTGGGGTTTCATTATACAAATGCGACAAGTGACTTGGAGCTTGCTCTTTACCGTATAAATATACGTGTCTATAATACAGAAAGTAGTAATATAAAGTTGTTTCATTACAAATAAAAGGGATGACATAAAACAGAAGTGGCAGCTCTGTTATGACCGAAAGCTGGTCAAACGCATACACTTTAATGGCGATTTGAAACCTTACTATATAGTATTAGCCGACTTAGGCAAGGATGCCCGTAATAACATGATCTTGATAGATTGATAGAATGTTCATACATTCTCGGCATTCTAAATCGGAAAAAAAACAATAGTTAGTACTCACCATCATCGGAGACTGGAAAATTTTGATTGAGTTAATAATAGTTTTCCATGTCAGTCATAGCTCCGATATTTCAAATCAAAACCGTTTTATATTAATCCATATTTGATTTTTATTTTTTGAAAATCAATTATTTCAATATAATAGATTTATTCGAAAACGATCGCATCTAAAATACCAATGAAGCCAATTAGATTTTCTTTTTTATTGAGTTTAAAAATATATAAGTAATAACAGACCTTTTACATACAAATATTTGTCGTGCATGTCGGAATTGTTTTCCGTATCTGAAAAAATTTTAAGTCAAATAATTCAATCTAAAATCACAAATTAGAATTTAGAATATTATAATATAATAGAGATATATTATATATAGATATAATAGAATATAAGAAATTAGATTTTTTTTGTTTTAAATCAATCTATAAGTATTTAGATAAATTAAATATATATTTTTTTCAAATTTAGAAAATAGATTTCATATAATTTTTATCAATTGATATAATACTATGATTCTATTTCATGAACCGCTTTAATTATTTTCCATTAACTTTATAACGCAACTGTTTTTATTGCATGAACTAACATAACTTTAGTGAGCTCATCGCTCACCTGGTGTTAAATGGCTACCGCAGTCTTTACGTATGATGACGTGTGCCGCCACCTACTTTGAGACATGAGGTCTCTTTCAAATTGACAAAACAAAAGAAAAATGAATCTGATTTCCAAGGTCGACTTTCGATTATTAAAAGAACCTAATTCTTTCATTCTAGAAATTATTTGATATGTCGATTCCGATAAGCAAGTTCTTTGATTACCTTTTACGAGTTGCTTTATATGATCTTTAGCGTTTTCATATCCGTGCAATGTAATTAATTTCTTTATCTTGTCCTTGAGTTCGGTGACCCAGGCTGGCTCTGGTATCTGTATTGGATCTAATTCTGAAAAAAAAATTAGTTTAATGTTATCGATTCTATAGTAATCCGTAGTACTATTTACTATTCGACAGAAGTATAGTGTCCCAACTATACAACATAAGGCATCAGTTTTAAAATGAAGTCAGACGTGGTCATTTTTTAATTAAATCTATTAGATTTACTGGTGGTAGGACCTCTTGTGAGTCCGCGCGGGTAGGTACCACCACCCTGCCTATTTCTGCCGTGAAGCAGTAATGCGTTTCGGTTTGAAGGGTGGGGCAGCCGTTGTAACTATAATGAGATCTTAGAACTTATATCTCAAGGTGGGTGGCGCATTTACGTTGTAGATGTCCATGGGCTCCAGTAACCACTTTACACCAGGNTCCGCGCGGGTAGGTACCACCACCCTGCCTATTTCTGCCGTGAAGCAGTAATGCGTTTCGGTTTGAAGGGTGGGGCAGCCGTTGTAACTATAATGAGATCTTAGAACTTATATCTCAAGGTGGGTGGCGCATTTACGTTGTAGATGTCCATGGGCTCCAGTAACCACTTTACACCAGGTGGGCTGTGAGCTCGTCCACCGACCTAAGCAATAAAAAAAAAAAAAGATTATTAGACTAGATTATTTGTTTAATTTTCATAATTACTTTTGGAATCTCATTTGTTTAGTGGATATCTTTACGAATTGCCTACTTAGGTGTGCAATTATTATTTTAATTATTATTTTATTGCTCTGTCAGGCAGACGAGTAGTATTAAATGTTAGAGAGAGAGTATTAACAGAGTATTAAGCGGTAGGCAGCGGCTTGGCTCTGCCCCTGGCATTGTTGAAGTCCATGGGCGACGGTAACCACTCACCATCAGGTGGGCAGTATGGTCGTCTGCCTAAAAGGGCAATTAAAAAAAAAGAAAAAAACGAGCATACAGTCCACCTGATGGTGAGTGGTTACCGTCGCCCATGGACGTCAGCAATACCAGGGGCAGAGCCAAGCCACTGTCTACCGTTTAATACTCTTCACAAGTAGTAGTCTCCAGCATAGATAATACACATAAATTAGTTATAGTTATGCAACTCAAGCACTCAACAAAAATGTTTACGGGCGTCGGCCACTAGATGGCTTCGCTTCGATTAGTTTGTCATTGCTCCTGTAGATAGCAGTAACATATTACCTATCCTATATTTTATTTTTAATAAAGGATTTTGTAAATTTCCTACAACAAATAAAGACTTGTATAAAAACTTTTTTTCTGTGTTTAGTTATACAATAATTAATTTCCTCAACTTTAACATAATATAAGTTTAGGGGCATCTGCTACAAGCCAACCACTTAAGCGATAAAAAAATTGTTATAGTGCTCAAGAAACATCCTGGAGAGAGGTTCCTTTCAAAGGTCTTTCAGACAATCTACCGCTTCATATATGACAAAACATTCTAGATTAGTCTAAAATCGATTGACCTAAATTCTTCTAAGAGCCTTGCATAGTAAATTGGTTCGATATTCATTCAGCTGTGAAGTAACTTAATTGCTGTTAGTGGCGAGCTAAACGACCGTGTGATAGCCAGTTAAGTTAAACGGTTAGAAGATTTTGTGGTTACCCATTAAAGTCTGGTTAGTTTTATTGGCGATTTACAAATAACAGCGCTATGTTAATAAAACAAATCGAGATTTAATTGAACTTTTAATCTTTAACGGTCTCAGAGCTTTTTCTTAATGCTTAGATGGGTGGACGAGCTCACAGCCCACCTGGTTTTAAGTGGTTACTGGAGCCCACAGACATCTACAACGTAAATAACGCCACCTACCTTGAGATATCAGTTTTAAGGTCTCAGTATAGTTACAACGGCTGCCCCACCCTTCAAACCGAAACGCATTACTGCTTCACGGCAGATATCGGCAGGGTGGTGGTACCTACCCGCGCGGACTCACCAGAGGTCCAACCACCATAACATGTCTTCATGCGGGGATTGCGGGGAGTAGTACTCAGCGCCAGACAGCGACCGGCTCGACTGTATCTCTGGCATTGCTGATGTCCATGAACGATGGTGACTACTTAAAATCAGATGATACGTATCTATGCTTGCAAAGGCAATGAAAAAAGAACGCTTGCAACAAACAAATGGCAATAGTCAGATGGTAGGGCTTGTTGTCACTTAAAATGCTATGCAGCTTGAAATATAGTTTGTGTATTATGTATATATACTATATTTTTAATTTCTACATATTGGGTAGACGAGCTCACGGCCCATCTGGTTTTAAGTGGTTACCGGAGCCCACAGACATCTACAACGTAAATGCCGCCACCTACCTTGAGATACGAGTTCTAAGGTCTCAGTATAGTTACAACGGCTGCCCCACCCTTCAAACCGAAACGCATTACTGCTTCACGGCAGAAATAGCCGACTTATAGCCACATAGCTTCAGGTTGAATTCGTCGTGGCTTAAATGATAAGACGTCCGGTGCATTCGTATCGAGCGATGCAACTGTGTAAGTTTTCAAATCCCGCTGGCGTATACTAATTTTTCTACCGAAATACGTACTTATGTTCACGAATGACTTCCACGAGAAACAAATAAAGTCGCGTAATAAAAATCAGACGCGAAAAAAAATATAACTTGCGTAATTACTGGCGGTAGGGCGTGTTGTGAACTCGCGCGGTTACATACCACCGCCTTGCTTATTTCTGCCGTGAAGCAGTAATGCATTTCAGTTTGAAGTCATTCTATTATAAAAAACTGCAAGTTAAAACTCATATCTCAAGATGGTGGTATCCGGTAACCACTTAAAATCAGGTGGGTTGTAAACTCGACCACCCAACTAAGCAATAAAAAAGCTCTCGCAGTATATAAGCATCAGAACTTTTAAAAAACTGGCGCTTGAACGACGAAATAATATCATAAAAACGCACACTTGGATTGTAGCATGCTTTTACTACCAGCACAGAGGCATTTAACTAATGTATGATGTACGAATGTATCCAACTTACCGGAGCGAAAGCTTTTTGAGTCACTCAGTACGATTTGGTGAATTATCTGAAAGTAGCATTTAAATTGAGCATTCGTATTTATGAAATCGATACGAAATAGATTTTGGTAGGCAGTGGCTTGGCTCTGCCCCTGACATTGCTGACGTCAATGAGCGACAGTAACCACTTAGACGGGCCGAATGCTCACCTGCGTACAAAGGCATATATATATATATACATATAGAATTTTTTTTGGATTGAACGGTGAGTATACAGTTTATACTGTTGTCATATATTAATGTCCGTGGCAACATTCACATTCGAATGCCACAGCATTGTGTAACCCGTTAGTATCAACCGTCCTGGGCTGTGTGCGAAAAGGAAAGATTTTTGTAAAAAAAAAAAATTTTTTTTCTTGCTTAGTTGGGTGGACGAGCTCACAGCCCACCTGGTGTTAAGTGAAGCCTATAGACATCTATGACGTAAATGCGCTACCCACCTTGAGATGTAAGTTCCAAGGTCTCAGTATAGTTACAACGGCTGCCCCACCCTTCAAACCGAAACGCATTACTGCTTCACGGCAGAAATAGCCAAGTTTTTTTTTATCACGTAAACGATTGACATCCATGGGCGGTGAGTTCATCCTTCTATATATTAGAAGATAAAAAATAAATGAGGCTATTTACTTACGGTATTACTTAAGCTCGTATATCCATTCAAGTAGAGTTTTCTCTCGAAATTTATTGATTCGTCATTCGTAATGCTAGTGCAAAAAAATCATAGCTTACCAATGCAAAAATCCATAAAACTGAAAACATTGTTCGTGAAAATTAATTGACTATAATAATATAACCTACGGCTTTCTCAGATGCACTATGAAGAACTTAATTAAAAAGAGGCAATAAAAATATTTTCATTACATAGCATTGGTTTTGGGTGGACACAGAAATACTTATTTATTTATTTATTTACTAGCCACACAATACACATTACAAGCTAAAAAAATACGCAAAAAATAACAACAAATAAACCGACTAAGCAAAACAAATGTGCTGAGTTTGTACACAATGGTCCTTACGACTATACGACAAAACAACACGATAACGTAAATCTATCCAACTTATAATGTAAGGAAATTTACTAGGAAATAATTTTACTCACAATATACATTAAACAATTAGACATAATAATTAAATACATTTTTGATACGTTAAAAGTTTAGGATATGTGAAATGATATATAATAAGTATGCATGAAAAGGAACGTCATGACAGTTACGAGTGACAGGGTATTTGACATATGCAATAATAAATTGAAAAGAGACGGTTGAAAAATGAAAGGTTAAGATAGACACTCTGCCTTTTTTTCGAGCAGATAGCCGAACCTCACACGAAGAGTCCGCGCCTAGGAGACACATGGACAATACCGTCTTTACCATAAGGGCAGATAGGGCCCGTGCCCAGGGCCCCCATTCTCAGGGTGCCCCGAAGAACCGACAATTTGGTTGCCAATTGCAGTCGAGAGCGGTCATTTTCGCAGCTTAAGATAATAAAAAATGAATTGCGAACAACAATGTTACAAGAACGGCTGAGTAATTTGTCAATTATGGGCATAGAAAGTGATATCCTTCAAAAAATTTACTTTAAAGATATTATTATAATGGAATATTTTGCTCAACAGAAATCTCGAAAGAAACCATTATCGTTATCGTAACCAAAAAACCAGCAGCATTCTAATATAATTAATATTATTATATCATACTGTATTTGATTACCTATAATAAATAGTCATACTCAGTAAAAAAATGTTATTATAATTTGCTTTTTTTACTTTCCAAAAGGGCCTCTAATTCTTGTGTGCCCAAGGGCCCCAGTCTAGTTTAAGACGTCCCTGCACATGGAGTATGTGTCTCCTAGGCGCGAATTGACTAGACTCTCCTAGACTTGACGGTCTGCTTAAGTTTGGAGCAGACCACGGTTCTAAGGAGGTTTTAGGGACCTACCCAGGAAACTGCTTCCTTTGCACTCTCTCACCTGACATTCGATCTCCGCCCGGAGTCAGAATTTTCACAACTATGTCTCAAGAAGAGTGGTGGTATTTACGGTGTTGATATCTAAGGGCTTCGATAACCACTCACTGCCGGGTGAGCCGTCAGCTCGTCCACACATCTGATCTGATTATTTTGTTAAATTAAATAATATTCTTGGAATATCGATCGAAATTCGATCCTTGATTCGAACCTTGATAGGTTTCTTATTATACCAGGGTCTTCGAAGTTTCTTTCAATGTCCGAACGAACGAAGCATTTTATTTCGTGGCTTCAGCTATGTTTAAGTCAGCTTCAGTTTGACGATAATTTTTATTCCAATCGAAAGTGATACTTTCATTTTGTATCATATAAAAATGATAGCACATGAAGTTGTATTGGAACACTAAATTCACAAGTTAACTATAGGTTTCCGTAGTGTAGTGGTTATCACGTGTGCTTCACACGCACAAGGTCCCCGGTTCGATCCCGGGCGGAAACAATCCTTTTTTTACTAACATTTACACGTTTCCCTGTTATCCTTTTCTATCCCAGAGGTGTGTTCAATACTATTTGTGCACCAAGGGAGAAAAGTAGGACATTTCCTCCCGAGTGTAAAATTGACACACACGCAGGATAAGATGTCCTACTTTATTCCCGCGGTGCATATACTATTTTTTCTCCTACCAGGCCGAAAGTTCGTGGAGTACCGTGCCGGGGTCCGGGGGCGAAGCCCCGGTGGGGTTTAGGGGTGAAGGGGAGACGGAGTCCCCCCATATACTTGAAAAAAAAAACAATTTAACTGTTTTTTTTATTTTTAAATAGACTACTACTATACTAATTGAATAAGAACTGTCTGATAAACTCATATTTGTTTAATACTTCACTATTAAATTTTATTGCCTTTTGTTTATTTCAGTTTTACACTCAACACAATATTGCAAATTACCCGAGCACAACAATGGCGGAGAATTTTAGGTGCGTGAGAGCAGACGTAGACACTAAAGCGCACGCGCACTTGTCAGTACCCAGGGAGGAAAAGTTACACTTTCTTCCCTGTACAGCGGGAGGAAAACCGAACTTTCGGCGTAGGTAGGAGAAAAAATATCATGACTTACCTTGTGTTATTAACCTCGAGGTGTTATGCTGCCTTCACCGAGACGAGCCCACGGGACTCAGCTTGAGAAAATTAAGTAACAATAGCCTAGCAAGGTTGGTGCTCCGCTGATCCACTGAGTTTCTCGCCGGATCTTCTCAGCGGGTCGCGTTTCCGATCCGGTGGTAGATTCTGCGAAGCACTGATCTTGCTAGGACCAGTGTTAGCAACGCCTCCTGGTTTGAGCCCCGAGAGCTCACCTACACGTTAGGGTTACGCTGACATAGCATATCAAGGCTATCAGCTTAGGTAGGAAAAAAAAGCTTCGTTGAATCTACTACCGGATTAAAATCGCGACCCACTGAGAATATGCATCGAGAAACTAGTGTGGGTTAAGTTTAAGGGCCTGTACACACCACGTTTTTTAAACGCGCCGTCGACGCGCGTTCGTAGCCATACAGACGCGATACGCACGCAACTCAGACGCAGCCTGTAGACCTTTGCACACCTGTATAAATTCAAATACGCGTTTGAATCGATACAGACGCGATGCTAACGCCCGTTTGTATCGATACAAACGACAAGAAACCATTCTGTGGGATACGGACGCGATACGGACGCGATGCTAACGCGCGTTTGCATCGATACACATGCGCGTTAGCATCGCGTTCGTATCGATACAGACGACAACAAACCGCTCTGTAGGTAAAAGATATATAAAAAAGGGGTGTGCACAGGCCCTAACCCTTTCGACGGGTTCGATGAGAACGGTAGCCTGTGCTTGGAATACCTAACCGAGAGTGGATACTTAAGTCTTACTTAAGACGCCAAAACTTAAGAATTAAAACGGAGTTTCGCATTTATAGTTCGAATTAAACTTGTTAATCGAGCATCTGAGTCGAATGAATTCCGAACATATTAAATTCCGAGATAATGTGTGTCGGGGTATTCACTTAACATCAAGTCGATCATAAGCTCGTCCTCTTGTCTATAAAACAAAATATTGAGACAGTGGAAGTGCTATCATTCATTCTTAGGTTTTTTTGTTGTTGCTTAGATGGGTGGACGAGCTCACAGCCCACCTGGTGTTAAGTGGTTACATCTACAACGTAATGCGCCACCCACCTTGAGATATAAGTTCTAAGGTCTCGAGTATAGTTACAACGGCTGCCCCACCCTTCAAACCGAAACGCATTACTACTTCACGGCAGAAATAGGCGGGGCGGTGGTACCTACCCGCGCGGACTCACAAGAGGTCCTATCACCAGATCAAAAATATTTAACTTTATTTTCGTTTCCAAAAGACAATATTTAATTTTTCAATGTCATCTCAAATTTTCAAACAGCGCGAGAACTACCATCATTATTTATCCGTCTCTATTTTAAGCACAAGTGATTTAAATCATTAAGTTTTATATATTTTAGATGTTTATTCGTAACTTTAAACAATATGTCTATAGGCCGTTTTTAATTATTCGCATCGTCTTTGTGTGCGAGTTTGTTGTAAGATGTTCGACATTTCCCAAAAATGATATAATATATTCGAGTCTATGTTTTTATCGCACACGCACACACGCACACGCACACGCGCACGCAAACACACACACACACACACACAAACACACACTATTATCTAGCTGGTTCTCATCCCGATTTCCAATTGAAAGATACAGTATACCCGTTATGGCGCTTGAAACACAACGGAATTTCGAGAACTCATCAAATCGAGGGGTGAAAATTAGGATATTTAGTTTAAGCGACATTTGGCTTAATACGCGACCTTTGTCTTTGTAATTAAAGGTGCTTTTTATTTGATACTAGCGACCCGCCCTCGCTTCGCTTCGGAAACTGTAATTTATTATTGATTTCTCCACTATTTAATGGATATCATTATACATATAAACCTTCCTCTTTAATCACTCTATCTATTAAAAAAAACCGCATCAAAATCCGTTGCGTAGTTTTAAAGATTTAAGCATACATAGGGACAGACAGATATAGGGACAGAGAAAGCGACTTTGCTTTATACTATGTAGTGATTACCAACAACAGTTTGATGTTTTTAATTAAACTTCAATTAGGTTTATTCTATTCAAATAGTTGAAGAAGTTTTTTGTCATGATGTTTTTTCCAGATTTTAAACTTTAAATGGCTCTCCTATAAAGTTGCAAAAATGTTTCTTAAACCAAATAGCCATTTAGCCGAACCCGCTAAATGCTAATGTTTAATGTCGCTACCCACGAATATTTAACAAACCGTTAGCCATTTAGTTGTACAGAATTTTTCTGTCTAAAATTAATTACAAATACACAGCTAATTTCAAGGAAAAACAAAAAAACGATTTCAATATTTTTATTTAAAAATGCTTCACAAACAATTATTTTAAATAAATATTTAAAAAAAAACAAAGAATCGGAGTTAAAAACATCTACAACTTGAAACAAAACATAGTGTTCGCATTAAATATTATGTCATAGTTGAAGAGTCGTTGTCTTTTAGCACAGATTATACATTTCCTTGTTATGACCCCAAATGACGTCACAATCGTTCAAATAACATTCGACCGCGTTTTGTAAGCGGTACATTTAACAAATAACGACATTCCAGTATTCCACTTAAAATTGTGCATCACTTTTTCATATCGCGTAATTATCAGACATTGAAAAAAAAAACCCATTAAAGCTTGGTGTGGTCATTAAAAGTCAATTAGCGCCATTTTCAGGCGTTCACGTATCCATATTATGGTTAATAAACAAACATCTGATTAGATGTAGGCATTTATTACTACAAGCTTCGCTGGTAAGCTTGAATAAATATATATATACAAAAATACATATCTATATACATATATCATAGAGGCGTGAATAACAAAACCAATAATTTACATATAAAGGTGGTTTTAACGTCAATTTGTCATAATAAAATAAGCTTTTGTCTAAATTTTATTAGCGCTATGACATGCCTTTCTTCAGACTAGATTAGCAGGGAGCTCCCTGTAACACTCCCTATGACACGATAGATTAATTCCGCGTTATAGCAAAACACGTTGTAGTACGAGTAGTACTCTCGCATAACGCGCTTGTATGACCTTGCTGCCGTATAACGCGTTATGTACAAATGCAATATATTATTATATATATACAATTATAATACAATATAGTTCAAAAAACTAAGAACAAAAATTTAATGAATTAATTTAATTTTATAACAATACAATTGTCACAACGTGCAAAGATACGCGAAATTAATGATAAATATGGCGGAGTGAAATCGCTTAAAGAACACCGCGTTATAAGGAGGATTACTGTGATTATTAAGTAGGCAGTGGCTTGGCTCTGCCCTTGAAATTACTGTCTTCCATGAACGACGGCAACCACTCATCTTCAAGTGAGCCGTATGCTCGCTCAAAAAAAAACCACGTCGAAGACTATATCAGTGTAACTCTGGTACTATGGTCAGGTTTATCTGCTGGCGCCCTCTGACGGCGTCAATCTTCAAACTCCCCGTCGTACTTTCTAGAATGTTGTATATATCGGTTGTATTGTGAACTGGTTTTCCGTTTATTTTGACTACAATGTCGCCTGGTTGTAGACCCCCGCTGAAAGATCACATCACACACTCATCATTGATCTGGTGAGCTCGCGCTGGTAGCTACCCCGGTCACAAGGTGGATATGAGCCATCGCTGTCTTTTGAAGAGTTAACACGACAACGTTAGGCCTTTATGTCTCATGACGAGCAAGTCTCGGCCCGTCGGTGACCTTGAGACATGAGATCCGAGACAACTGTCCCGCCCTTTAAGCTCGACCATCCTGCCCTTTTAGTTCGAATAAAGGAGGATGATTCCATCGTGGTAAAAATAGGCAGGATATTGTATCAGTGATTGGACAAATCTGTATAAATAACACGATAGAGATCTGCCGTTAGTGCACCCAAAAAATATTGGATAGATTTTGATTAAATTATCTTAATTTCGATTCATACGTTTAGTATTTATTTAAAAATAGTTACGACGATAATTTCACTAAAATCAGCAAAATTTAACGAAATGGAACTTGTAATAGGTATATGACCCCTATAGGAGGCTGGACATGCTGTCATAAGTGAGGCTTGAGGTCTATAAGGTTAGCAGCGGCATTTACTTTTCTTATTTCATAAGCACTAACGCCGATGAGCCGTGAACTTCCCAATAAGAAGTCAATAGTCAATATAAAAATCACTCACACCTTTTTTTATTGCTTAGGTGGGTGGAAGAGCTCACGGCCTATCTGGTGTTAAGTGGTTACTGAAGCCCATAGACATCTACAACGTATTTTTGCGCATTTGCGCCACTCACCTTGAGATATAAGTTCAAAGGTCTCAGTATAGTTACAACGCCTGCCCCATCCTTCAAACCGAAACGCATTACTGCTTCACGGCAGAAATAGGCGGGTGGTGGTACCTAACCGTGCGGACTCAAATGAGGTCTTACCACCAGTAATTACGTTAAATTTAATTTTGCGGGTTTGATTATTATTAGACGATGTTATTCCTACACCGTGGAAGTCAATCGTGAACATTTGTTAAGTACGTATTTCATTAGAAAAATTGGTACCCGCCTGCGAGATTCGAATACCGTTGCATCGCTTGATACGAATTCACCGGACGTCTTATCCTTTAGGCCACGACTTCACAATACACCTGCATTCGAATCTTGGCCACGAGCCTGCTAATCGGCCATGACCGGTTCGCGCTCTCTAGCTTTGAGCGCTAGTACTATGACGACGAGTAAGCAGTACTTACTTGAAAGCAGGAGATCCAATGATGACCTTCCATACAAGGATACCGTGTTGAATATCGGTTGGCATCTACAAAATAATTTTTCATATGTTTTTTCTTTAAATAAAAATAACTGGGAACAAATGACGCACGGTCATCCGACCCCAATTTAGGAATCTCTGTGTTATAAGTACCAAATACTGACAAACATATGTTTAAATATATGCATATATAAATAATAAACACCCAGACAAAGAGCAAAGAAATTTATTCATAACAAAATGTTTGCGGGATGTGGGAATCGAACCCACGACCCTCAATGCAACAGTTACGGCCGCGAATACTACACTACCGTGTCAATCAGTAGCAATCACCCAAGGATTCGAAGGTCAACCGATTTTGAAAGTCACAGCAGCAATACACATTGATATGGGCAGTGGAATGACCAGTTCCTATGACAAACAGACTTCGGATTTATTTTTATGACGTTACGATCGCTTGTTACTATTTGACGACAGATGGCGTTACTCGTAGCGGCATTACAATATAATTATCACTTCAATAAGAGTGTCATGGTTCCAAGCCGGTTTCGACCACGGCGACCAAATTTTTCAGTTTAATAACTTAAAAGCTAATGTCCGCGCCTCTCATGCGCTCTAATATGGCTACAGTAGCCTATCTTGTTCTTAAACGTGCGCAAACAGAAGCTACACGTAAGAACACCACCCACGAAGTTGTAAAAAATGGTGGAAGGCGGTATAAGAGTGTAAACAGTCGACGTCGCCCTAAACACGTCATTACGGATCCTCCCGGTCCATTAACGGTGCTTTTAGGTACCACAAGCACAGGTCACCGTCCTCACCGAACCCGTCGCCTGCGACGAAGGGCTCGACGAGTAAATTAACCCATAGACACAGCCCACTGAGTTTCTCGCTGGATCTTCTGTGGGTCACGTATCCGATCCGGTGGTCGATTCTGCGAAGCACTGCTCTTGCTGAAGCCAGTGTTAGCAACGCCTCCTGGTTTGAGCCCCGAGAGCTCACCTATACGTTAAGGTTACGATGACATAACCTCTCAAGGCTATCAGCTTAGGTAGGAAAAAAAATAGTAGCTTTTTTATAGCTGTGTAGTCTCTGAAACCACCTGGTATTGAATGGCTACTGGGCTCTATTGACATCGAATATCTCCATCCTAGACACAAGTTCAAACATAAATGCCATTTTTTATGTGGATAATATTATTATGTTTGGCCCCTAATGGATTGATTAGAAAATAAACAATATTTACCTCGGGATTTCTCATCTTCAACTCCATGAGTATGGAAGGCGTTAATGAGAGCATGGTGATGCCGAGGTAACGCTTCGAGACTTGAGGAGACTTGGTTTTATCTACAAATTGATTTAAAGTTAATACTTTACTGGTGATGGGACCTTGTGAGTCCGCGCGGGTGGGTACCACCGCCCTGCCTATTTCTGCCGTGAAACAGTGATGCGTTTCGGTTTGAAGGGTGGGGCAGCCGTTGTAACTACACTTGAGACCTTAGAACCTATGTCTCAAGGTGGGTGGCGCATTTGCGTTGTGGATGTCTATGGGCTCCAGTAACCACTTAACACCAGGTGGGCTGTGAGCTCGTCCAACCAACTAAGCAATAAAAAAAAATTCAAAGGGGTCAAACATTCACGAGTACAACTTTTAAGCTCTATTGTATTATAGCACATTTGTTTAAATTGCAACATGCTACAGAGACATCTGTAGACGATTAGTGAAACTAGGGATTGGCACAATAACGCCATCTAGTAGAGAGTGGATGATCGAAAAGAATTAAGTCGTGATATTAACTAATCGTTTTGTAGATTAGTAGAGTGATGTGGGTACGTAATTGCTAGTAAGTTTGGAGCATTTAGTCATCAATTAAATTTTATTTCTAGTTATTGAAGACTTAACGGGCTACAGTAGATATTAGGGTGTGTCATTTTCTAGCGGGATAAAATTGCTCAATGAGCTTTTTCAATTAAGTAATAGCGTATTTGGTAGTAAATGTGTAATAATGTAAGGTTTTCATTTAATGCTATACATAGTTTTTGTTTTTGAAGTTATACTTCTTTAGGCGCGTTATGAAAAATTGATGAGAGTGAAACGATGCGCGCGCACCGTGACACAAAATTAACAGAATGAAGTTGCCCACTGAATCGCTCATTACAATACGACCGACGTAACTTGGCGAGTCTGAATATAGCCGCAGGTGAACTTTCCGAACCGTACCGAGAATTACCGAATTTATACGATGTCAAGAAAAGGGTCCAATATGCGTGTTTGAGGATGTTATTTAATCGATTTTTTTTCAAATAGATTAAAATAAAAAAAAAAAAGAAATAAATTTAATAAAAATAAAGTACAACTTCTTACGCGCGTACATAAGTACACGCACCCTTTTTTTTATACAACGCACCGCTTTTTTTATCAATGCATGCAGTTGGTGCCTGTAATTGTGTTAGCATTTAGTGTGAAATCAATGTATATGATACCTTTAATGTTCTGTGCTGATGTATAACAGGTTGGTACCCAATAAATAAATTAAAACTAGAGGTCCCGCAGTAGTCGAAATTCGACTATAATTAATTGGAATTGTTTATTAAGTTTGTACACTATTATGATTGTGTTTTATACTTCTATAATCACAAATTTTGCCAAGGCTACACTATAAAAAAATATTAATAAAGACAAACAATATCTAATCTATTCTCAATTTGACAACAGACGTCAAGAACAAAAGTTTGACAATAAATAAATAGTAAGCATGCGTGTGTGCGTCAAATACATGGTATGTAGGGTGTGTAATGTTTTCTTTATTGATTTAATGTATCTTTTATGCATTATTTTAAAAATATATTAGCATTGTGCACTTCTTCTCTATATTCTCTAAGTGTGGAAAATTTCATACTCCTCCGTCCGCGCAATTTTTGTAAAAAGGGATACAAAGTTTTAGCTTCACGTATTAATATATAGATAAAAAATAAACAGTTTAAAATACATACGTTTAGCCAAGAATTCCTTTACATAATCTATGGGTATGGCAAACGATATTCCGTAGGTGACTTTCATGCTGTTAATGCCTATAGCTTCGCCGTCGAGATTGACAAGAGGTCCCCCGCTGTTACCGAATGTAATCGGAGCATCCGTTTGTATGTAGACTATATTTCTGTCTGAAAAACGAAAGAAATACTGGTGGTAGGGCGGGCGTTTGGTGTGCCACAACCACCATGGTACCACAACCCTGTCTATTTCTGTCGTGAAGCAGTAATGCGTTTCAGTTCGATGGGTGGGCCAGCTGTTGTTCAGTAAAACCGAGATGTAGACCTAATGTCTCAAGGTGGGTAGCGGCGTTTTTCATGTCCATAGGGTGGGCCAGCTTGAGCGAATAAATTGCTAGTGCTTAAAAATTATAACAACATATCACTCAACATTTGTTTTGTTTTAGTTTATGAACTGTAGCTGGGAATTCGTATATGGACCACCTGATGGCCAGTGGTCACCATTGCGTAGAAATGGCAATAATTCCAAGAGCAATTCAGCCAGCTGCCGATTCTTGTTACGTAATCTCCATAAACCTCTTTTGCAGAATAACAAATTAGAGTGCATGTCGTCATTTTCGACGTAACATTAACATCTATCTATATAATCTATATATATCCGTATATATAAAAATGAATTGCTGTTCGTTAGTCTCGCTAAAACTAGAGAACGGCTGGACCGATTTGGCTAATTTTGGTCTTGAATTATTTGTCGAAGTTCAGAGAAGGTTTAAAAGTTAGACAAATATGAAAATGCTCGGAATTACATAAAAATAACAAATTTGTTTTTCTTTTGATGTGTCCCCTGTCGGACGGATTCCTTTAGTTTTTTTCAAACTTATTTTATACAAAAGTTTAGGTCTTTTATTTATCGATTGAGGCACTACGAAGTCTGCCAGGTCAGCTAGTTATAATATATTAAACACATAGTTTCATAACCAGTTAACATCCAGATAAGCAGTGTTGTTACACCGTCTGGATATAAAATACTAAATAAACTTGAAAAAGAAATGTGCAGCACTCTGACCTTGTAAGCCAAGTTCGCTTCCAGCTCTCTGAGTAGAGCTCACTACACCAGCTGTGACTGTGTTGCTCAAATCAAGGGGACTTCCTATAGCCACCACCTATAATAATTATAAGTTGTAGTTATTTGGTTTTATCTTGGTTTGGTTTGGATTTATCACCATTACATTATAATAATATATCCCCCGTTTCAAACAGTTAACAGATTTCGTGGTCATGACACTTGTGCTAATTAAATTAAATTTAATGAAATATTGTGCGAGTTTAGTAAGAGAATAACAACCTTTGTGACTGTTGAAAATAATAAAATAACATAAAAATAGCGAGCTTAAACGGTAATGGTATTTTCAATCATGTCTATGACTTGTGAAATCTGAAGAAAATCATGTCGGCTTAGAATTGTACCACTCATCTGTTCCCTTTCCTTGGGTTTAATGAAAGATGTTCTGTGATAATTATACCTACATATTGAGATTGCTCTTTTGACAGGACACTGAAGCTATTTTCCAAAGCTTGATTAGCTCTTGTAGTAACCATGGGATTTTACTCACAGAATACAGTTGCATTTGGATGCATCAACCTTCCAATATAGTAAAATTTTGATTTTGATTTCTTTTATTTCCCATGTCCAACCAGAAGGCACAAATATGAGGGCATCGGAGAGGATAAATATCAAGACTATCTCACTGCCCACCTGGTTACTATTTTTTTTTTTTTTTTTTTTTATTACTTTGATGTGTGGACGAGCTCACAGCCCACCTGGTGTTAAGTGGTTACTGGAGCCCATAGACATCTACAACGTAAATGCGCCACACACCTTGAGATATAGTTCTAAGGTCTCAGTATAGTCACAACGGCTGCCCCACCCTTCAAACCGAAACGCATTACTGCTTCACGGCAGAAATAGGCGGGGCGGTGGTACCTACCCGTGCGGACTCACAAGAGGTCCTACCACCAGTAATTACGCAAATTATAATTTTGCGGGTTTGATTTTTATTGCACGATGTTATTCCTTCACCGTGGAAGTCAATCGTGAACATTTGTTGAGTACGTATTTCATTAGAAAAATTGGTACCCGCCAGCGAGATTCGAACACCAGTGCATCGCTCGATACGAATGCACCGGACGTCTTATCTTTTAGGCCACGACGACTTACTAGAGCCCACAGAGTGATTATGTAAGTTTCTCTTATATTGTATAACGTATAACCCTTATGCCAACTTTCAAATTGGTGGATGTAACATCTAAGACAGAAACAGGCAGCATACGCGATAGTTGTACCTACTAATAATACAGCATTATAAAACACCTTGCCATAACTAATTACACAATTTAAAAAAAAAGTGCATTCCATCACACTACTGTGACTGATCACGATAACCCACATGTTGCTGGTGCTATGACAGATACCTTCCCTTGAATGCAAAACTTGTACCAAATTTGATCACCATCAGATGAATGGTACAACAATACATAAAGGAAAAACGTACGTAGAAACATTCACTGTTATTTAAATAGTTTGTATGTTTCATATATATTTTTTCTTGTGCGTGTGTTTTTCACTGAACTCCTCCTAAACAGCTGGACCAATTTGAATGTTTTTTTTTGCGTTTGGGTGGCACCCTAGGTGGTTTAGATTCACAAATCAGCCTGGCAGAGTGCTGCAGTCGGTATCTAGGTTACTTTCCTAGACACAATTTATATGGCAAAACGTTTGCCAGGTCGCCTAGTGTATATATAAGATTGTTACTTCATTCTGAATGAAAATAGTATGTTAATAGTATTAGTATGAGATTTTGAAACTGCTTGACATAGTTTAACTTTTCTATTTAGAATATTGTTTTTAGTTAATTATTATAATATAAATTACAAACCCACTCGCCAGGCTTGAGATCAGCGGAAGTACCAAGTTTCATTGTTGGTAGCCCTTTAACTGGTATCCGAAGTGTTGCTAGATCTGATTGTAGGTCATAGTGTTCTATGAGGGCCTCGTGTGTTGAACCATCCTGGAATTTACCAGTAAACAAATATAATAGTAACAGATACACAAACAATTTGTTTTTATTTACATAACACAAGACCCTACAAAGCATTTCCTACCTTACCCAAGTAAGGGTTCATCAAACAAATGGCGATTTTATCATCTTTTTAATTTCTGTGCATTTGTAAAGGAGCTAGTTTACTGAAACACTTAATATTAGATATTAAATGGTTACTGGAGCAAATCAACATCAACGTTTATTAAACAGTCTGTCTCAATTACACATTGAGTAACTGACTTTTTTACAGATTTTTTTTTTAAATTACATAATATAGTTCGTCATACGCCATCATAAAGCCAAGTAATCAGAGCCTTGGCGGTGTTTCTGCCATTGCTGACATCCCTGAGCAACATTGACCACAGACCATCACATAGGTTGCATGGTCTGCCTACAAACAAAATAAAATGGATAAGGTTCTCGGGTACCATTAATGACCGTCTAGTTCCTTCTTATTCATTTATTATGGTTACATATAGCAACGGAAATTGTTTATTGAATTGAAGATGTCACAACAAATACTTACAGTTAATCTAACTTTGACGATTGCATTAGGCTTATTGACTACAACATGAGCGTTAGTTAATATCAGCCCGTCTTCCTTAATGATGAATCCCGAGCCATTGGATATCTTTAATTTTTTACCGGTAAACGCATCTATTCTTCGTCCGTCTACTATTTCTATATACACAACAGACGCCGCCGAAACTGCCACAACGTCAGCAATAAAATTATATTTCTCCCTTCGTCCTTTCAAATCATTTACAACTGTAGCAGCTGTTACTTTTTCACGTAAACTAAAATAACCTATAAACCCTATAGTGGCTCCTAAAATGCAGCTAAAGTAAGAGCTTTGATTGACATCACTGTTATTTTTGTAGTTATTAAGTATTGGCACAACACGACTAGTACATCTGTAGTTTATTTTGGATATAGTATTTGTTTTAAAAATACGGAAAAGTCTTAAATTCATTGTTGATTGTTTTTGCTTTCCGCACTTGACAATCTTGACATTTCGTCTGTCTTTGACAAGCGACAGCTGCAGCAGTGCATTGACAGCTAAAGAGTAGTACTGCTCAACTTATAACGTTAAAATTTTCGTGGTTATTTTTAGCGCTTAACATTTTCCATATAAGCGTTACTACTTTTATCTAGAAATATACTGCTAAGCAGTTTAGGTTCGTTAAGAATTAAGTCAACCGATATTTAAGTTCTTGGTTTCAATTTTAGCCCTGCTATGCCTGTAATTACTCTTCCAAGAGACACATTAAAATGACCGGGTATTATGTACCCTTTTTTTTTTTCGGGTATTGGGCCGAACCTCCTACGAGGTCCCCGCGCAAAAGAGGCGCGCGAGGTATGTGAGACTCAACGGTCTGGATGGTGTTGTGACCAAACCGCGGGCCCACCCACTAAACGACTCCCCTGCACTCTTACACCCGACGTCCGATCCCCTCCGAGGTCAGAACCCGGATGAGGTAGGGGGTGATACCGGTACGGCAGCCCGTCAGGCCGCCCAGACGGTGCCGCTGGTGTCCCGGAATACCCCGCTGGACCAGAACCAGCCTGCCGGGTCGGGACACGATACACCGTCGACCGGTCGCTCTATTACTCCACGGCAGCGCGCTAGAGTGCTGGTAGCGCGCCACGCGGCCTCTGCCCCCTCAGGTCACCCCTTGACCTTGGTATTACCCTACCATTCCTTAGTAGTAGGTTTGTGTGCCTTTGGTGTTGGCGATGTCCATGAGTTATAAAAATATCCACCTAAATTTAGGTAGACTAGAAGGTCGTACGTCATCAATAATAAATATATTATAATTAAAAGTATTACCAGGTCCGAAAATTTCTCAACTTTCGTATTGTTTCTAGACCGGTATTTGAATCTTTAGATCATCGGAGATGCTTAGGAAACAGATATTCATTTTTCTTTTAGTCTTAGCGAATCTTAGACTTAATTAACTACGAAAAATGTAAATTATTCAAAGCGTTGGAAATAGTAAAATTAAAAAATCAATGTCTTAGCGATCCACGGATTTACCGTGCAAGTGCCGGCCGGGTCCATCGTGTTGCTAAGAGAGGTGAAGAATACCAGTAGACTTACGACCCTAGTGTAGATTTAACGGGCTAACGCGCATTACGCTGCCTAGCCGGATTTGATTAGAACCTACTAGTGCAGCTTTAGACATTCTTTCAAGTGTAGAAATTACGGAAGTTCTTGACAAGGTCTTTTTTTTAGTGGGTTGGTGGGCTTTAGTGGGGTGGGGTACACCTGTCACTCGCACTTCGACAGCATATAAACTAGCCGTATACATTATTGGTTGGCCCGTTCATAAGATTGCGATCTTGTATTTACAACTTTATCTTGTTTAGTCTATACCTACGTATATTTGTTTCTCACGGTACAGTAAGCTTATTATTAATTAAATTAAATTATTAATTAAACGAGAAATTAAACAGTAATAATTTTTATTTCATTATTTACAAATTACGTTTTGGATATTATATTAAATAAGGATAAATAAGACACCATAGTAAAACCTTAAGATTTTTGTATAGACAAATTTATTTTCAATTACAGATAATAAATTTAACATTTAAAATGTTTTTGTATTATAATAGATCTTATCATTTATGTAATCAGGAACTATTCTAAACTCTTATTCACAATATTATATTAAAGATTATCCTAAGGTCAGCCCCTAAATGTATTTTTGTTCGTAAAATTACAATTGACACGCTCACTATCTACCTGGTGTTAAATGGTAACTGGAGGAGCACATCACAATCGGGGTACCTTGTGACGAGAACCACAATTATAATATTTCCATATAGCCTTACTATAGACAATTAAAATTTTATTAATGTATATGCATAATGATTACAGTACCTGCCGATAAATATTGCACATTGACCTTTGGAAAAGACAGTCAGCTAATTTCGGCGTCATCACTGTCGCACGAAACACTAACAATGCGGTATCAGTTAGCACCACACACTACGCTCTTTAACACCGACTGACAACGTCATAGGTCACATGTTCACGTTAGATGTGACTAAAAAACAATTGTCCGGAACTTGTTTCTAAGCAATTTCAATTGTAGACCATCCTTACATATGAAACTGATCTTTGCTTAACAGGAAACATATGCCTTAATAATATTTATTACAAAAACTTCTCAGATCTGTCATCCACAATTAATTAGATCAATAAAATAACTCACAATCGTTTTCTCATTATTTCCTAAATACCACACTTATTGTTCACTATATCGAATGAAATAGTTTCTATCGGTTTGAATGGCTTAAAATGGAGCTAAATTAAAATATTTTGGCACGTTTTTTTTTTGTGACATACCCAAGCATATTTTCTTTATAAACTATATAGATACATTTCTTTAATTTTTTCTTAGTAACAATAGGTTTGAAAAAAAAAAATTATGACTGAATCTTATTTCGAATGCTCAAAAGTTTGCACCATTACAAAACTACATCTAGGCCGCGAAAACCTCAACAAGCTTCATAGACACTAAATTGGTTGGTCCCAGTAATGAAGTCCTTATTAAATCATAACTAACGTACTGTATAAAACAGATTCAAATAAGCTAACTCGCCACAATATGTTACTTTCGTATTTTCTTTAGCTTAGGCTTGTACACACGAATCCTTCGCCTATGACATTAGTTAGCTGTGATAAGTGTCAATAAACTTGTCGCGAACATACAACATAAGGTTTCTCTATAAATAATTAATTAGATTACCGCCCTTTGATACCACATAAATTACGTAGAAAATCTTGTTTCATTTTCAAAAGTACCTCCTACCTATTCGGTCATGATGTACGCACACGCTCATTACTATTTACAAGGACGTTTTTAAAAACATAGGCTAAAAGTTTTGAATTGAATTCCACAATTCTGCTATTACAGTCGTGCGTGGGGGAGGCTTATGTTCAACAAAGGACGTCTGTAGGCCGAAAGATACGTACGAAAGTCATACGCCATGTTTGGACTTTTCCAATAATAGAGAGGTTAGATTTCGAGTGATACAAAAAAACATTCGCGGACGGGTACTAAACATAGGCCTAAAAGGTCCAGCCAACAACATCACCCGTCCTAGAGCTCATCTCGGCAGTCTGGGCTGGGTATGTGTGATTTTATCTGTTATTTGAATTTTAGGTGTACATAGGAAACCTAGATTACAGCCAAGTACCCTATCCTTCCCCGGCTAGGAATTTAATGTTTGGTTCAGACCCAATGCACCATTCAATTAACCGGCCAGACGCACGCTTCTATGCGGGAACAAAGCCCACACATTCACACATATAAATCATTTACTCATACGTAATATTAACTAGCTTATTTGTGTGCGAGCAACGCCGCAACGAAAATTTACAAGAGACTTAACGTTATACCGCAGTTTTCGACACCATTTAAATTCCCATTAACTTGACCGTTATGTTTGACCTTCGCATCACCGTTAACTGTATCCGGCCGGTACTTGTGGAATACTTGACAGAAGGCCTCGTCGTCTCTCGGTAGGTCGTAGTTTATTTTGTTAGCCGCCAACCAGGCCGCTCCCATTGCGCTCGATACTTTTAAGCGTACCAGTTCCAACTCGCACTTCACCTATAACGTAACGTGTAACGTTATTATTTTATAACGATCTGCTATTTATTTATAACGATAAGCTATTTATTCATAACGATAAGCTTTTTATTCATAGTGTCGCTGCTATTGATTTTCGTTTTCGTTAGACGAACATTTGAAGTCGTCGTGGCCTAAAGGATAAGACGTCCGGTGCATTCGTGTTGAGCGATGCACCGGTGTTCGAATCCCAGGCGGGTACCAATTTTTCTAATGAAATACGTACTCAAAAAATGTTCAGGATTGATTTCCACGGTGAAGGAATAACATCGTGTAATAAAAATCAAACCCGCAAAATTATAATATGCGTAATTACTGATGATAGGACCACTTGTGAATCCGCGCGGGTAGGTACCACCGCCCCGCCTATTTCTGCCGTAAAGTAGTAATGCGTTTCGGTTTGAAGGGTGAGGCAGCCGTTGTAACTATACTGAGACCTTAGAACTTATATCTCAAGGTGGGTGGCGCATTTACGTTGTACATGTCTATGGGCTCCAGTAACCACTTAACATCAGGTGGGCTGTGAGCTCGTCCACCCGTCTAAGCAATAAAAAATAAAAAAATCATTAAATTACCTTTTTAGCGTTAAGCTCATTTAGCATTCCCGGTTTCAACACGTCCCAGCTGTTCCACACCGAACCAACGCAGACGACTCTCAGTCTTTTGGCGGTGCTCCGTCTGGCCAGCGCAACGACGTGAGCCGCTAACGCACCGCCAGCTTCGGCGAAGATATGCCTCGATAGCTCGTCACCTTTGTATGCCAATGCCGATAGTTTTACCGTTAAACCTGGAGACGTCATCAAACAAAAGCACTGTAAACGCTAATATGCTGAAATTACGGGCTCAAGACTTATTAGTTAAGTATTAGTCTCAGATGAATTTGAATAACGGAAATAAGCAGAAGAGTGTTACAAGGGACCCAGTAGGTTGTCATGTTATAAACGTTTTAATTAAATAGCATGTTGGTATTAGCGTAATTTAATGATTTAAAATTTCGTTTCGAATTGTACAAAAGCTATTCTGTGACATCTTTTTTCTTCCTACCTGTTCTATTATTCTATATCTGTTATACTAGATTCACAAAACTAGTAGGTGAAATTACGGGACTCTAACCCGACGACGTTGCAAACACTAACCCTAGCAAGAGCAGTGCTTTGCAGAATCTATCATCGGATTGGAAACGCGACCCACTGAGAAGATCCAGCGACAAAGTCGGTGGGCTGTGTCTATGGATTAATTTACTTGCCGAGCCCTTCATCGCAAGCGACGGGTTCGACGAGGACGGTGATCAGTGCTCGAGGTATTCTATGACGCTATTCCAGTTATTCTACTAAGACCACTAAGACTTCAATCTTCATTCTTCAAAATGCCCGGCGTAATTCACTTCGTGTAACTATTAGCCCCGGTAACCACTAAAGGACAAGATGAGCCTTGATGGGCCAAGACTGGCCCAAAGTTGCCAAATCTGGTAATGCAAAAAAATAAGGAAAAATCTTTCACGTACCCGCAAATTGCGATTTATTAAAGTTCTTATAGGCGTGTGGAAGCAGATCCGCTCTCGTGTCAGCATCGAAATGTTCCCTGATCACTTCCCATACGTTGTGCGTTGGATATGGAGAGATACGGAGACCATCGACGTCATCTATCACCGATTTCACGGCTTTATGCGCTATCCAGTAAGCTGTGAAAAGGAATTGTAGGATTTGAACCATAAGTCACAACACTATAAGTCCACTATTTTCACTTTTCACTGTACAATTGTGGCCGCTCAACACTAAGTGTATCCTAGAGCACATTCGCCCGTCCATGATAAAACAAAAGAAGGTCAGGCTGACAGTACGGGCGAGGGTTGTAATAGTAATCTTTGTTGTGCCGATAAGACAACAGACCAACATTGGGCACTCGTCAATCATCCTCAATGTAAGTCAAGGATTCATCGTATTTAATTAAGTTTGTCCAATATTGGATAAATATTGGACCTGTACGCTGTACTAAGCTTCTGAGAGCGTCTTACGATTTCGCCTAGATGTGTTTCGCATTACAAAAGAACTGCTTTTTGTGTTTTTAGTTGTACTGTTTTTAGTATATTTATATTATAATCTCGCTTTTTTATATAACACTAGCTGACCCGGCAAACGGTGTTTTGCTATATATCAGATTTCTAGGGAATTTCTAGTGTAGAAAAAATAGCTAATTTATTGTAAGTGTGTAAGGATGTTGTAAATGAGTGAAAGAGGCATGTAGCGCTGTGAACGATGAGGAATATAAAAATAACAAAACCTTATTCAACCACATAATGCCACATTATAACAAAAATAATGTCCAAAAAATAAAAAAATAATGTGGACAAATGCAATATAAATAATAGCCGATTCTCAGACCTACTGAACATAACAAATTTCATAAAAATCGGTCAAACCGTTTCAGAGGAGTATGGTAACTAACATACCACGTACCACGTAACGTAACACGAGAATTTTATATATAAGATTTAAATTATTCTCGTTCTGTATGCTTACATTTAAATAAGCATGTGTTTTCTAATAAGCAACTGATAAATAACGCAATATTGAAAATTACTTGTTAGGTTACCGGTAAAGCTTTTGGGACAAAACTAAAAACACCTTTTAAGGGTTGTAGTAAAAAATAACGACAGAATAGACTCTAAAAAAGCGTGCCAACGAATAGCTTACCTCCACCTTCGTCGCCGAGTAAATGACCCCAGCCACCGCAGTTGTGTTGTTCTCCATCCGACGTACGTAATAGTGCATTCGAACCGGTACCTGAAGGAGAAACCATTGAAAACGGTTACAAAGAATATTTATTAAATTATAAAAAACAATTAGATACACAATCACAATTTTTTGGTAATTTTTTATCGAAAATTTCATAAATTCTGACGACCCTAATATGTTTTGAAGTCAAGCTTAAAGACCATTCACAATGTATACGGAAATATATCGGTAAAGGCTGTGTGTCATCTATGGTGTCTCACTCTAGATTTTGCCCTCAAATCTTGTCATACGTAACGAAGTGGCGTTCAGCTGAGTTTTTTTTAAAGCGTACGGAGCAATGCTGAAAAAAGTCTAGGTCATCACTAGGTCTTTAAAAGTGGCCATTAGCTACGAAACATACACTTGAAGCTTGGGCCATTTTACACAACTATCCAAAAAAATAAGTGTTATATTTTTAGGTTCACTTTGGGAGTTTACTCCACCATAAAAGTGAACAGGTTATGAGATACCATTAGAATCCTTACATCATTCCAAATGACATTAGGTATAATACAACATTCTAGTCCTGTTTTTTTTACCATTCACAAAGTTCAGCATGGGGTTTAGGTACATTCAATTAGTACGAAGTTCTGTGAGATTAATTTTTTTTTTTTTTAATTGCCTTTTTAATGCAGACGAGCATACGGCCCACCTGATGGTGAGTGGTTACCGTCGCCCATGGACTTCAGCAATGCCAAGGGCAGAGCCAAGCCGCTGCCTACCGCTTAATACTCTCCACAAGCCTCGTTTGAAGAAGGACATGTCATAGCGCTCGGGAAACACCGTGGAGGGGAGCTCATTCCATAGCCGGATGGTACGTGGCAAAAAAGATCTCTGGAAACGCACTGTGGATGACCGCAGTGGCTCCAGGTAGTATGAAATATCTAAATAGAAAATAGAAATATCTAATATAGGAACTATTTTGTGATTGTCCCATCAAATACCGAGAAAATCCTTCACAGAGCGAGGGTTTTGCGTTGACGATACGTCGTGTTTCGGATCTAGCATTACATATGCTAGATGATACCTTACAATCATTATGGACTCTTTTCCTCCTACCCATTCGCTGTTAGCCTAAGGGGCTAATTTAGCTAGGCCCGGACGTGTATTATGGACACAGACAACAGACAAGCTTAATACCCGCATCTCAAATAATATACGTCACGGGGACCAATAGAATCAAGATCTAACAGAAGTTCCTCGTCACGGCAAATATCTTAATATCACAATTGTTTTGGGACGGGAAAGTCCCGTTGGTTTAAAGCTCTTTACAAATATTCTGTTACAATCGTTGTATGTGAATCATAGGAAAACCACAACACTGTACACAGCTTAGTGCGTGCGGATAGTACCTATTTTGTGAAAGTACCGAGTGCAATGAACTCACTTTGTTCGATTCAAACGCTGCATGCAAGACCTCTCTAATGTCTTCTAAGTTCTATGTAAAAAACAACGATATTCTAAAATGATATTACTTCAAATATATGAAGTAGGAGTGTTAAGGCGCTTCGAGATTTGATATAAGGTTTTTTTTTCACCTGGTTTTAAATGGTCACCGGAGAAACTTATGGTTTATTTATATCTCAAGTGCTTAATAAACACGCATGTTACAAATTTTGCGGGTTTGGATTTTATTACACAACGGTATCCCATCATCTTGGAAGTCATCCGTGAGTATTTGTTAAGTACATATTACATTAGAAAAATTAGCATCTGTCCGCGGAATTTAAACACCGGCATAGTGGAATCGCTCAATAAAAAAGCACCGGGCATCTTATTCTTTAGGCTTTTTTATTGCTTAGATTAGTGGACTATTTCGCGGCCCAATTGGTGTTAAATGATTACCGGAGCCCATAGATATCTACAACGTAAATGTCGCCACCTATCTTGATATATGCGTTCTAAGGTCTCACTTTTAACAGTACAAAGGCTGCTCCGCCCTTCAAACCGAAACGCATTACTACTTCACGGCAAAAATATAGGCACGATGATGGTACCTATCCGTGCGGACTGTCAAAACATCCTACCACCAGTAAAACCGACGACTCCATCGATATACGGAACATAAACATGTAACCTTACTCATTATAAATACATTCGTACATATTTCTCATTGTAATGCTTCACTCTCCCCCCCTTGCCTTTTCATGAGTTCTGTCTCATGCGAGGCTCGGACGTGGGTTGTTGAGCGACAGGAGGCTTTAGTCGGTTCGACTCCGACATACCCCGCCCTCCATCCCCAGTGGAGGGCGGAAGTCCGGCGATTTCCTCCTGACCAAATAAAAAAAGGCTTACAAAGCTCCAATAACTCATTAATAAAACCATAGCTGTAATATTCCATAGATTGACAGTCGAAATTGTTTTTTTTTATTGCTTGGATGGTTGGACGAGCTCACACCTGGGGTTAAATGGTTACTAGAGCCCATAGACATCTACAACGTAAATGCGCCACCTACATAGAGATATAAGTTGTAAGATCTCAGTATAGTTACAACGGCTGCCCCACCCTTCAAACCGAAATGCATTACTGCTTCACGGCAGAAATAGGCAGGGCGGTGGTATCCACCCGCGCGGACCCACAAGAGGTCCTACCACCAGTGATTACGCAAATTATAATTTTGCGGGTTTCATTTTTATTACACGACTAGCGACCCGCCCTCGCTTCGCTTCGGAAACATTAAAACACACATGAAACCAAAAAAAATAATTAAAAAAATTAAAAAAAAAGTAGCCTATGTTCATCAGGGACAATGTCGGCTTATAATGGAAAAAGAATTTTTCGAATCGGTCCAGTAGTTTCGGAGCCTATTCGAAACAAACAAACAAACAAATCTTTCCTCTTTATAATATTATTAGTATAGATGTTATTCCTTCATCGTGGAAGTCAATCGTGAACATTTGTTGAGTACGTATTTCATTAGAAAAATTGGTACCCGCCTGAGATTTGAACACCGGTGCATCGCTCAACACGAATGCACCGGACGACTTATCCTTTAGGCTACGACGATTTTTCCGTTAAAGTACCTGCTAAAGTTTTTATTCACGCATATTACTTAACTGATTAACGTGACTTCACACATGCATTCCTACACACAAAGTTCGCCTTGCAAAACAATCCAGACGTTTATATAAATAAAAAAAAACCAGTATTCGTCCATAATCATATAAAAAGGTGTGTTTCTTTCGTTCGGTAATACGCAAGTTTAACAGCAATGCCGTTTGTCCGTGAAATAAACTGGAAGTAAAACTGGATTAATAACAAATAAAGCGAGCTCATTGTTTATCGTGATATTTTTACTTAAGCGATTTTTTTTTTTTTTAATAGCAATCCCCATCACTAGTGCCAGTAACGTGCATCACTACGTTCGTAAGGTAAGACTGCGATTGGTGGTTGTGGATTTACTAGTGGTAGGACCTCTTGTGAGTCCGCGCGGGTAGGTACCACTACCCCGCCTATTTCTGCCGTGAAGAAGTAATGCGTTTCGGTTTGAAGGGTGGGGCAGCCGTTGTAACTATACTGATATATCTATGGGCTCCAATAACCACTTAACACCAGGTGGGCTGTGAGCTCGTTCAACCATCTAAGCAATAAAATACATAGACATAGACATCTACAACGTAAATGCGCCACCCCCCTTGAGATATAAGTTCTAAGGTCTCAAGTATAGTTACAACGGCTGCCCCGCCCTTCAAACCGAAACGCGTTACTGCGTCACGGCAGAAACGGGCAGGGCGGTGGTACCTACCCGCGCGAACTCACAAGAGATCCTACCACCAGTGAAAAACGTCACGTCAAACCATAAAAACTCGTCTTAACAAAACCCTAATACAATAAACGCCGAGCGTGTTTTATTGAATCACTTGTTTTTTCCAGCAATAAAGCCGTCGCTCGATAGGTTATCGGAACATAAATATGAACTAATGCTCTCATTTCTTGACACGACGACGCGGCGATGTAGAGCTTTCTTTACACTGCGTTGTTTGCATGATTAAACAAAATTAAACTACAATTAATAGCACATCTATATATATAAAAATGAAACCCGTTTTCCGTTGTCACGACATAACATGAAAACGGCTTGACCGATTTGGCTAATTTTGGTCTTCAATTATTTGTGGAAGTCCAGAGAAGGTTTAAAAGGTATAAAAATATGAAAATTCTCGGAATTAAATAAAAATAACAATTTTGTTTTCCCTTTGACGTGTCCCCCGTCGGACGGATTCCTTTTGTTTGTCTTAAGTTTATTCTATATAAAAGCTTAGGTATTTTATTTATCGATTGAGGCACTACGAAGTCTGCCGGGTCAGCTAGTTGTTTATACAAAAATAGTAAGTAGAAGGAAAGAGACCCCGCGGCCGATTACCTAGCCGTTGGTGTGATCAAGTAACCGCTCTAACTGGGTTGCCAGTCGCAACCGCCATTCGAGAAGCTGAGGACCGGACGAGATGGAAACAGCTCACGAGACAGGCAACGGTCAAGTTTCAGGGACACGACCTTCAGCAATGAAGAAAGCGACGAAGAAGATACAAAAATACTCTCGCTTATCGATTGAAACTCGATCGTAATCACTGACACTTTTTTTTTTTCTTTTTTTTTCCTACCTAAGCTGATTGCCTTGAGAGGCTATTCCAGCGTAACCTTAACTAGTAGGTGAGCTCACGGGGCTCAAACCTGACGACGTTGCTAACACGAACCCTATCAAGAGCCGTGCTTCGCAGAATCTACCACCGGATCGGAAACGCGACCCACTGAAAAGATCCGGCGAGAAACTCAGTGGGCTGTGTCTGAGGGTTAATTTACTAGTCGAGTCCATCGTCACAAGCGACGGGTTCGACGAGAACGGTGACCGGTGCTTGAAGTACCTAAAAGCAGCGTTAGTGGATCGAGAGGATCCGAAATGACGTGTTGACACGTAAAGTATTGATTGCATTAATTACATTTCCTCTTTAGTTATTGACTTTTGAAAAGTCATCAATAGCTCAATAGATTACTTGAGAAACAATGGTGCAATAAGTACTTACTTAACGCTTTTTTTGATTTTATACATCTATAAAATGGGTATATACCAGGCGCCTGACTGTTTCTATCGCGAAGCAAAAATGCATTCTGGTTTGAAGGATGGGGGCAGCTCTTACACTATATACGGTGTGACGGTCGGCAGCGGCTTGGCTCTGCCCTTGGCATTGCTGATGTCCACGGGCGACAGTAACGACTCACCATCAGATGGTCCGTATGCTCGTCTGCCTACAAGGGCAATAAAAAAAGTCTATATAACTCAGATTTAGACCTCATGATACATGACCCCATGTTCCGGTCTATAGGCTCTGGCATCAGCATCAGGCCACTTTCTTTATTTTCTTTTTTTTTTCTACCTAAGCTGAGAGCCATGAGAGGCTATATCAGCGTAACCTTAACTAGTAGGTGAGCTCACGGGGCTCAAACACGACGACGTTGGTAACACGAACCCTATCAAGAGTCGTGCTTCGCAGAATCTACCACCGGATCGGAAACGCGACCCACTGAGAAGATCCGGCGAGAAACTCAGTGGGCTGTGTCTGACGGTTAATTTACTCGTAGAGCCCTTCGTCGCAAGCGACGGGATCGACGAGAACGGTGACCGGTGCTTGAAGTACCTAAAAGCACCGTTAGTGGATCGAGAGGATCCGAAATGACGCCACGTTAACTGGTCCCATGATAAGTTCGTAAAGAACTTGTGTTACAGGTACCAGATAACGGAAATAAATGTAAGATTTTTATTATACACATACATAAATTTAATATACATCCATAACCCTAGAAAAGACATTTACATTTATTATACAAATATCTTCCCTTGGCGGGATTCGAACCCGCGACCCTCTTGTATAGTGACCATGTCACTTACCACTACACCAGACGGTCGTCTACTCAGACTACTAATATAACTCAGACTTAGACCTCATGACACGATGAGCCCATGTTCCGGTCTATGGGATCTGGCATCAGCATCAGGCCACGGTGACCGGTCTAAGCAATAAAAAAAAAACGTCTCCTTTTCGTTTATAATAAGCATAATTAATTCACTCAATAACTAAATTAACATTGCCGTTTCCAAATGTCATTCCAATTCATACAAGGTCGTTTTAATCTCAATCAAGTTTAATAGCTTTCCGCGTATTGATGCGAATAACAATTCAGTTCTCAACATAAATCTCGAGATTCATTTGACATCTTTTTATTGGGTATAATGCACAGGCGCGTTATGTGATAAGGTCATATCCATAGATATGATATCGTGAATTGAAATTTTTTTCAATTGTATTCATGCACCATTCTACAGTCTGGTTGGTGTGATAAAGAGTAGGCACCAACCTTTGAAGGATGGGATATTTTACACTATATTCTAAAAAGTCTACTTGGGCTTGAAGAAGAGTAGATATCAACCTTTGAAGGTTTGGAGAATGGGATATACTATATAATTATATACTTGAAACGGCCGATGGTATTCCTTCAATAACCAAAAAGCACGTGCTGCATCACGATCTTACTGGTGGTAGGACTTCTTGTGAGTCCGTACGGGTAGGTACCACCACCCTGCCAATTTCTATCGTGAAGCAGTAATGCGTTTCGGTTTGAAGGGTGGGGCAATCGTTGCAACTATACTTGAGACCTTAGAACTCATATCTCAAATGGGTGGCGCATTTACGTTGTAGATGTCGCAAAATTCGCAAAATAAAGAAGTTTAAGTTATTAATATACATTCGTAAGAACATAGACAGACTTAGTTTCTTGGATCCATTGAGTTGTTAGTAGCATCAATCTTCAAATTCTCTTGACCGAGTCTAAAGCACCGGGTCTATAGTTTAATAAACTTTTAAGGGTTCGATTCTTTGAGGATTTTCTACGAAGCCCTAAGCATTCCGTATGTTTTTTTAATTGCTTAGACGACTGAAGTAGCTCAAGGCTAACTTACAAAAATGAAGTCTGTGTTCTAGTTTTACAGTACAACGCCTGCCCCACCCTTCAAGCTGTAACGCATAATTCATTCACGGTGGAAATGAGGAGGTTTGTGGTACCTCCTACTGCGGGATCAGAGGACGCCCTGCCCACCAGCAATTACACAAATTATAATATTTACGGGTTTCGATTTTTTATTACACTATGTCGCATACCTTACATCGCGGAAGTCAGTAGTGAACATAAAATAAATAAATAAACAAAGCAAATATTAAATACAAAAACAAAGTACGATTGGCGGTCTTATCGCTAAAAGCGATCTCTTCCAGATAACTATCAAGTGGACAAGAATCGTTTGGAAACGAATTACAACGTGGTGTACATTGTCGATTGGCATATATCTATACTAATATTATCTATACTTCTATACTAATCTATATTATTAATTAATATAATATTATAAAGAGGAATGATTTGTTTGTATTAAATAGGCTCCGAAACTACTGAGCCGATTTGAAAAATTCTTTCATTGTTTGGAAGCTACACTATTCCCGAGTGACATAGGCTATAATCTTTTTTAAAAAAAATTAGGATCCTTACTAAAACTCTAATAATGTAACCCAAGGTGTAAAAATACCTAAAATATTCTTTACATCGCGTGCCCTGCGAAAACTTGATGTTAGAATAAAATAATGTTCTATGACTTTGTAGAACACATTATTATTTACAAAAAGTGTCGAGTTATGCCGCAATAAGTGTTCTTTTATTTTTAAAAATAAAACAACGTCAATTATCGTTGAAATTTTTGTTAAATACCCGACGGAGCCGGCCGCTAGTTTATATATACACACACATTATACACATATCTAAATAGATGAAATTTTTCATAGTACTTGTTTGCGGGATTCGAAGGCTTTAGGCCACGACTACTTTAAGACATTCAATTGATCACTCACCAGCAATAAGAACCATGCCTCCGTCCGGTGCTCCAGTGAACAGGGACCCGGCTGTGTCGGACGCCGCATACACCGCTTTTGCACACATCGGATCTAAATCTTTGACCCTGGCCACTAATTCGGCATTGCTGCTTTCTTGTTCGCAGCCTGATAACGTCAAACCCTGAAGAATAAAATGAATTTTACACGTTTAAGTAGAAAGGGAGCAATTTGTTTCGTTTTCTGGGTGTAACACGGTCATTACCTAATAGCTTTTGCTCGCGACTTCGTCCGCGTGGAATAGCTACCTTGGTATAACGCAAAATTTTACCCGCGACTTCATTTACGTAGAAGTAAGTATATTTTTGAATAATGCATATTAAGGAGCTATTTAAGGTACAAAAATCATGCTTTTTAGCCGACTTCAAAAGAGGAGGTTATTAGTGCTCCACTCGTATTGGTCTTAGCGTGATGTTATAAATAACTTATAGCCTTCCTTAATAAATGGGCTATCTGACACTGAAAGAATTTTTCAAATCGGACCAGTAGCTCCTGAGATTAGCGCATTCAAACAAACAAACTCTTCAGCTTTACAGTATTAGTATAGAATTGCCAAAAATATTTAATACATTGCCTGCCATGTAGGTCATCAGGGCCGTAGGGCTAGTAGGCCGTAATTACTCACGTAGGTGACGCACTGAAGTAATTATTAAGTCGTTTTCTGTTACTGAGCGCCTGGAATGCCCAACTCTTTACCTTCTTTTGTTTTTAATGTATGTTTTAGACTTTTAGGTCTCTTAGAAATATATCTCGAATTCGTCTTGCCTAGTCTTCTAGATATTCCGGCGTCTTAGTAAGAAGGTCGAAGACAGAAATCGACATAATTACTTCAGTGCGCCGCGTATATAATATATTATTTAGTTTAAACACAAAAACGCTAAAAATAGCAAATCGAATTAAAAATTAATTTAAGCTTTAGTACCCTATTGATATCAGTCAGGGTTAGAAGAGGAAAGTCACAAACATATTGTATTATAATCGGTCCGTGATGCGAGGGCAAATTTTCAAGTCATTTGAACTTTTTTTCAAATTATGTTCAAATTTCCATTATATACTATAGTTTTAAATTCAAGACTGTCGCTAGTTGAAAAACAGCTCTTGGCTCCCATAGTTTGTAAAGTTGATATTATTTTTATTATATCGAAGGGTGCAACATTACAGAAGTCAATAAAGCAGCCTATCCCAAAGTGGGCGATAACGCCCCCTTGTAAACGCTGCATGCCTAAAGGGGGCGGTAAGAGACCCAGAAAAAAATTGGGGAATTGCGTAGAGGCTTGGGAGGCGATTTGTAATTTCAACTAGGAGGACTCTTAGACACCGACTCTGCAGCTCTCGCTATAGTGATTTTTTAAGTAGGTGAAAAAAGGGGGGCGCTAAAAAGTAATTCATTCTCAAAGTGGGCAGCAGATAAAATAAGTTTGGGAACCCCTGATATAAAGTTTAAAATTTGGAAAAAAATATAACAAAAAAACATTTTCGGCTATTTGAAAAAAATATCTTAACAATAAAAAAGTTCCTCAGTTATTTCAATGGGGTAAACTTAATTGAAGTTCAATTAAAAAAATTGAACTGTTCATGCTAATCTATATATATAAAAATAAATTGCTGTTCGTTAGTCTCGCTAAAACTCGAGAACGGCTGGACCGATTTGGCCAATTTCGGTTTTGGATTATTTGTCGAAGTCCAGAGAAGGTTTAAGAGGTAGATAAATATGAAAATTCTCGGAATTAAATAAAGTTTAGGTCTTTTATTTATCGATTGAGGCACTACGAAGTCTGCCGGGTCAGCTAGTATCAAATAAAAAGTATCTTTAATTACAAAGATCGCTTAAACGAAATAGCCTTCCACCACCCCCCCCCCCAAATTTATGGATCGACAAATTCACATAAGATACATTAAAGTATGTACGAGTCCAAACTGAATAAATTGCGCAATTTGTGTTCGATTAGATACCTAAATTTTAAATTTGTCATTTTATAGTTATACTCCAGATATATGTTTTGGTACGTCTAAATCTAGGTCACACAGTTCACTTTTGAGCTTACCAAAGAATCTAGGGCTTGATCTTTGGGGATCCCTGCGTCTTCTTTGGCCTCGTGCAGCATGCTTATGATCCTATTGGCGCATCCGTCTATTCCAAGAGTCCAATGGTTCGTGCCGAGACCTTTAGCTCTCCCAACGACACGTCCAGCTTCGTCGCATATCACAAGGTTCGAGTGAGTTGCTCCTCTGTAGGAAGAATGTTTTATATATAAATAATATTATACAGCTGAAGGGTTTGTTTGTTTGAACGCGCTAATCTCAGGAAGTACTAGTCCGATTTGAAAAATTCTTTCAGTGTTGGCTAACTCATTTATTATATAGCATTACGGTAAGACCAATACAAGTGGAGCATCAATAAAGAATGTTTCAAAATAGGGGTTTAAATAGCTCCTTAATATTCTATAATTCAAAAATATCTTCACTTTCTACGTAGATGAAGTGGGGGTAAAATTTAGCATTATGCTAAAGTAACTACATATTCCAGGCGGACGGAGTCGCGGGCAAAGGCTAGTATAAAAATAACTAGCCAAAATTTTGAGGATTTTTGTGGAGTTCTACCTTGTTCTGATGGCAGTCAAAGTCTTTATCGTTCTGCCGTAAGAGCTGCCTAACGTAGTTCTATCTCACGAACTATATAGATTCATGAGCTTTTTGGTCACAGAAATTTAAGGACGTACCTCTGGTATTTTAAAAAATTCGTAGGATCTTTCAAGATCCTTCATAATGCCAAAAGGTTGAAAAAACTGGGGCCAAAAAGTTCTAGAGTGGAGATCGCGCACGGGAAAGCGCAGCGTAGGTAGGCATCCCACAAGGTGGATTGACGAGCGATTTAAGGGCGTGGGCATTCGCTGGACACGGGCTGCGCGGGTCCTTGTGGCGAACCTTGGTGGAAGCCTACATCCAGCAGATTTCAGCAGCGTAAGCCTGTGACCTGATGACGATGTTATTCATCACGAATGTCACTCGCGTATACGTTACGTACGTATCTACTATCAACCTATACTACATTACCTAAGCATTAGAATCTCCCAACGAATTCTCCTGGTAGGTTTATTGTTCAATGCACGAATAAGCACTAATATTCTTCTCATTCTATCGTAATGTTTTTGAGTCGTTATTTAGTACAATTGAAAGTTTGACCGTTTTAAGACTGTTTTTTTTTCCTATCTATGCTGTAGTAGTAGTAGTAGTAGTAGTAGTAGTAGTAGTAGTAGTAGTAGTAGGTGAGCTCACGGGGCTCAAACCTGGCGAATTTGCTACCACTGACCCTAGCAAGAGCAGTGCTTCGCAGAATCTACCACCGGATCGGAAACGCGACCCACTGAGAAGATCCGGCGAGAAACTCAGTGGGATGTGTCTGTGGATTAGTTTACTCGCCGAGCCCTTCGTCGCAAGGGACGGGTTCGACGAGAACGATGACCGGAAGACGGGTACTTTTACATCGTAATATCAGTAACCAAGTGACCCGTGCTTCTCCCTCAGTCGTCCAATAATATAAAAAATAAGGAAACGATTTTGAGCCCCGCGTAATCTGTTGTATAGTCATCTATCTATACTTAAATAAAAGTGCGTGTAATCGTGGTATACGTCTGGTCATGTACAAGTATCAGATAAGTAATGTTCTATTATATTAAACAGGCAATAAAGTGTAATCTGTGTTCGTTATCTGAACAGTAAACACCTGTACAGTACCTGATTGAACGTTCTGTGTTGGAATATTTTTTTTTTCATACTACCTCAGTACCTAAGAAATAAAAAATGGACCATGGAAACGAAATGTAACAATCTTACGTTCTGATTCGAAAAGTGAAATAGCTGTTAGTGAATTTGAGAATGATTTATTTAATAGCTTAGTTCTTTTTTCAATGTATATTAATATAGGAACAAAATGTATGGATGAATGACAGATATAGAGCATGACTGAGTGAGAGAGATAGGAGATGTTGATTTCGAAGGTAAGAGAGACAGCGAACGAATGTTTGACATATAGTTTTCTTTTAAACGAGAGGAGGAATGAGGGTAGTTACTGAACGCAACGGTAACCAGACGTAACTCGGAAGACGTATATTTAATTTACTTTATCAAAATCAAGTTTATGTGAAGCAATCAACTGTTTTATTAAACCAAACGGAATAGAGGACATCTATTTAGATTTCGATATGACTAATGATGAATGCACCTAATCTCCACCGGTCACTGTTTTCGTCGAACCCTTCCCTTGTCACGAAGAGCTCGGCGATTAAATTAACCCTCAGACACAGCCCACTGAGTTTCTCGCCGGATCTTCTCAGTGGGTCGCGTTTCCCATCCGGTGGTAGATTCTGTGGAACACTGCTCTTGCTAGGATTAGTGTTAGAAAATCTATCAGGTTAAAGCCCCGTGAGCTCATCACCTACTCACTCAGTGAAGGAAACTCGCTCAGGAAAAATAAACCTAATCTCCGCACGAATAGGGTCCCAAATAGTTCCAATGCTCCAGAGACGTATTTAAAGGCGCTTGGCCATAAACTGCAGATAGTAAGACCTACATAGTACTTATCGTTTTAGTCGTTTATAACATTTCAGTGTTTTCCGCTAACACCACTGCAGATAAGCCATTTTATTGTTTTAATGTCTTTTGTCACGAATACGGTTACAAGGTTGCATTTCGCGTGCTAATATTCACGTTTACATTTTAAAACAAACTAGTGTTCCCCCAGTAGTCGAAATTAGTAATTGAAATTATAAGTTTGAACATTATTATGGTCATATTGTCAAAGACTATTCTATAATCACAGCTTTCGCCAAGACTACACTATCGACAAATAATAATTAAAGACAAACAATATTAATCTATTGTCAATTTGATTACAGACTTTAAGGAATAACGAAGGTTTGACAATAAACAAATATTTTGTATGCGTGTGTGTGTGTTTCAAATACATGGTAGTGTGTGTAATGCTTTCTTTATTAATTGAATGTATCTTTTATGCATTATTTTAAGAAAATATTATCATTGTGCACTCCTTCTCTATATTCTCTATAAGTGTGGAAAATTTCATACTCCTCCGTCCGCGGAATTTTCGTAAAAAGTGATACAAAGTCTTTGCTTCACGTATTAATATATAGATTTATAAGCGGATACATAAAAAGTTTTAACACAAAGTCAAACCGACAAACAATTAAAATGAGGTTGTTACCAATGTCGTAGGAATTAACTTCGTTTTTTTTTAATTGCATGAATGGGTGGACGAGCTCACAGGCCACCGGGTGTTAAGTGGTTATGGGAGCCCATGGACATCTATAACGTAAATGCCACCACCGACCTTGAGACATGAGTTCTAAGGTCTCACTATAGTTACAACCGCGACCGTACTATAAAACCGAGGTTTAGAATTGATGTTTCGAACTGGGTAGTTGCATTTACTTTATTGTTAATAATAATAATTGGACTCCGGTAACCACTTAACACCAGGTAGGTAACGAGCTCGTGCACCTATCTAACCAATACAAAAATTATGTATTTAGTTCTTTCGTATCTAAGTATTTAATTCAATTCGAAAATAAAAGAATGGCGCGTAAATGAGTAAACACGTGAGAATGTCAAATTCCAAAAACAAAATGTTTTTTTTTTTTAATAACAGCTTTTACGGCCAGACGGTGCATTACTCAACCACAGGCCCATTCATCTCAATAACTATAATACAACTAAAATTATCAAAAGCATATTAATTTTAAACAACAGATTTTTTTCTACCTACCTAATCGTGGGTAGCCTAAAGGGATATTCTAACTACGCGCGGACCAGATAATAGCTATCCGTTATTTGTCGATATTCTAATACGATTTCGTCAAAGGTCAAGTTCGCCTTATCGGTTCGATAACAATGTCGATAAGCCACAAACAATAACAACTCGCTTTGTGTTTGGTTTTATTTTCGGATTTCCTGGTAATCGACTTTTTTTTTATAATGTTAATTAAAGTGACCACAGAACTTCGCACAAACATCTCCATCCTTCAAGAACTTAGCATAAAGCAGCGACTTTTGGCGCTTGTGCATTTTTTTTTGGTCAGAGGGAAATCACCGGACTTCCGCCCTCCACTGGGGATGGAGGGCGGGGCATGTCAGAGTCGAACTGACTAAAACCTCCTGTCGCTCAACAACCAACATCCAAAACCTCGCATGAGACAGAACTCATGAAAAGGCAAAGGGGGGAAAGTGAAGCGTTTAGTGCAGAGCACATCTCTCTCATCACCCTCCCCCTCGGGACGCCAGACCGGCGGTCGTCGACGCCACCACCACCAGCCCTGTCGGTCGGCAGGCTATCCGAAGCCCGCCTAGATGGCGCCGGTTAGAGTGGCGCCTGTGCCCCATGCACATATTATCATTTTTGGGCATATCTCCAGACGAGAACATGCCTCCATAAAGCGCCTTGTCGTTCAGGGCAAAGCAGAAGGCACCACACTGCTGCTGTCGGAAGGCTGCCCATGCGATGGATTGACTAAGTCAAATCAGCATTGGCGGTTGTTTGCACGAGTGTACCAGGATCATCACAAGTCGGGAGAAATGGCGATTGCTCGTGAGACGCATAACATCTGCCCGCATCAATGATACTAAATGTCGACCACGACCGCTCTGACAAGAGTGATGCGACAAACAAACAATTTAAAGTAATCTTATCCTGAATCCTGATCGTACAGGAAGTTAGCTTAATGCTAATTGTCTTATAGAACGGTTTTCCCACCACTGAAATCGGCACGCATGACTGCTTAGCAACAGTAATGAGGAGAATCTCACTACCTAGCAATTCGAAATCACAATGAGTTCTACTTGAACTGAACCATCCACAATACGCAATTAAAAAAATTAAATTAAAATATCAATTCTTCATTGAACTGGTGATTTTTTAACTGGTAGAACCTCTTGTAAGTCCGCACGGGTGGATACCACCACCCTACTTATTTCTGCCGTGAAGCAGTAATGCGTTTCGGTTTGAAGGGTGTGGCAGCCGTTGTAACTATACTGAGACCTTAGAAATTATATCTCAAGGTGAGTGGCGCATTTACGTTGTAGATTTATATGGGCTTCAGTAACACACCAGGTAGGCTGTGAGGTCGTCCACCCGTCTAAGCAATAAAAATAAATAAAAATATTTAGCAGTTAATTTTATTTGCGTAAATGTTATTAAATATTATTATATTAATCGTTTATAAGCGATCGTTAGTCGCATAACAAAAGTCATAATGTAGGACAATCGGTTTGCATTACTGATTAAAGGTTATTTCCCTTGATTCCTATCACCCGCAGACTGATAGCTGGTGACATCAGCTGCCACTCTGTCGTTTTGATAATGAACATCCTTGAAAAAGTAAGAACATAATATATTTTGATATCGTTGCCACAAAAAAAAAAAGTTAATTTCCGTTTATTCTGGTCTGTTCTTAGTGTCAACATTATATAAATTAAATACGGCTTACACCTTAAGTGGGATGAAATTAATTGCACTTGCAGGGTTTTTTTTTTATTGTTTAGATTTGTGGATGAAAGGCGATTGCATGCAGCAGAGATGCGAATGTTGCGATGGATGTGTGAAGTAACGAGAATGGATAGAATACGGAATGAATATGTTAGAGGAAGTCTGAAAGTGGCACCTGTGACAGAGAAGCTGATGAGTGCACGTTTGGGATGGTATGGACATGTGATGAAACGAAATGAAAATGAGGTTGTTAAGAGAGTGTTAACTATGAATGTGGAAGGATTTAGAGGAAGAGGTAGACCTAAGAAGAAATGGATGGATTGTGTGAAAGACGATATGGGTAGGAGGGGAGTGAGCGAAGAAATGGTATATGATAGAAGAGTATGGAAGGAGAAAACATGTTGCGCCGACCCCAGGTGACCGGGAGAAGAGCAGGATAATGATGATGATTTGTGGACGAGCTCACAGCCCACCTGGTGTTAAGTGGTTACTGGAGCCCATAGACATCTACAACGTAAATGCGCCACACACCTTGAGATATAAGTTCTAAGGTCTCAAGTATAGTTACAACGGCTGCCCTACCCTTCAAACCGAAACGCATTACTGCTTCACGGCAGAAATAGGTGGGCGGTGGTACCTACCCGTGCGGACTCACTAGAGGTCTTACCACCAGTAATTACGCAAATTATAATTTTGCGGGTTTGGTTTTTATTGCACGATGTTATTCCTTCACCGTGGAAGTCAATCGTGAACATTTATTAAGTACGTATTTCATTAGAAAAATTGGTACCCGCCTGCGGGATTCGAACACCGTTGCATCGCTAGGTACGAATGCACCGAACGTCTTATCCTTTAGGCCACGACGACTTCAAAACACGTATACGAATTCCTAAGACGATATTAAAAATACGGGTCTTCATTTAAATTTTAAGTTAACCTTTACCTCTCTAGGTCTTCAAATCAGTATCTCTATAGATACTTCAAATGAGTATCTCTATAAATACTCATTTGAAGAATAAAATAATTAAAAAAGTCTATGCTTTTTTAATTATTTTTATACCCTAAAAACCTAAAAAAGATCCATAAACATGTCAAGATAACAGAATTATGTTAAGTCGTTTTTAAGCTGTTTAATTAAGTAATCTGATATCTGATTTTCAAAATAATAAAACTTGATTCAACGTGACTATATAGGCATCATTTTCTTCTTTTTTCTATATGCCAATTGGCTTCGGATGGCATAGGCGCCAGTATCGAGTCTATATCTTCGATTAACTATTAACTATTTTAAAAATTTGTAACATGAATCTAATGAAACAGACCGGATTTAATCAAAATATTAATCAAACAAAGTTTATTTCATTTTCCCACACTCGTGCAATTTTACAACGCTAAATTTATATCCTATTTATAACCCAACATTATTACACGAACTTGAAGAATCACAAAATTAATAATATAAAAAACAACATTCACCCGACTTATGTGTTCGCATTCCCGCCAAAAAGGCCTAAAGTATTCAAACCTATTCCATATACCTACCTACATACTTTTTTTTCGTAATATTTAATAACTTTGACACATTTGACAAAATAAAAATACTTTGTACCAAATCTCACTAAGCTTCAAATATATTTCTACTAGTTCATAAATCGTTCGAAATGTGGAACTTTTATTTACAAATTCATTACAAAAGCAATACCTAATTTCAAGGTCGACGCGATCGTGTCACATACCATGAATTCCAAACTTAATTCAATCAAAATTGCACTGTATGACTGCTTGTTAAAATACATTTTTGACTGTCCTTAAACTGTCGGTGTGGCGAGTCGAGCCGCTCGTATGAACCGCTCCGATTGGTTGAAAAGTCATTCCTGTTTTATAAACATATGGTTTGTTTTGTTTAGTTTCCCTAATACTAGATTACATGCGTATTTTCACTTATATTGTATAATATAATAATTTTAAATTACGTCTTGTGTATTATTAAAACTTGGGTTTTATATATAACATGGTTTAAATTAATACTAATTAAAATGAAATTTTATTCAAACGCCATTGACATTTTCGATACCCCGATCGACTGCTTGAGGATCTAGGGAAGGTAATTGAACCGCTTCAAAATCTAGGCTCAAGGCACGCCTTTCTATTTTCAACAATAGTGCGTTTTTAATAAAACTAAACTTACCCCTCTACTCCACCGAAAAACATTGTTGATAATTAGAAATAAACTTGACTAAGCCGAAAACAGGTTGTGATCTTAATTACAATAATTTATGTATTAATAATTTATAGTACTGAACTAGAAAAATGTTTACGGACGTTTTATTTCAAAAAACACTAACACTCTTCACAGCAGCGATCGCCAAACTGAATGAAAATTTAACGATGAACGATACGAAGTAATACGAACTAACCCGAACGGCGCGAACAACATCCGAACAGAAGTTCAATGACGTTTTCGATTGAATAGGGTTGAGATTGTTGAGAACGTAACATAGAAAATAGCAGTTAAAAGCAACAACGTTAAAACAATATTTAGCATGCTAGTTTAATTAGCATAATGAAATGATATTTACTTAGATATTAAATAATTATTCGTCTTATTGTAGCTTGTTAGTTTATTTAGTCAATTCGGTTAGTGAAAAACTATGACCAGTAAAATACAAACTTCCGATCTAAGCCCTGCCTGTGGCTTAGTCATTATTATCCCATTCCGTCAGAAACCGATTTCATTGTAGTATTGTTCGTAAATCCACTTATATAATATTTAGGGGCTCTTTTTTATTAGTTTATAAACCAATTATGTAATGAACTTTTAGAAATGGAATTAAAGAAGTCACTTTTGTAACATGATATTTATTTACATATATAACATTACAATAATACTTCAAATTTTCACACAGTAATACAACATTCATCTAATATAGGTACCTATTCTATTAAAACATCATTTTCTTCATTTATCCGAGGAACGTAATTGAGATCATTATGAATATTATAGGAATTCATATCTTGTATGTTAAACGGCTGCTAAAGTAGATCTTCAAACTTTCCGTTTAACTGTATGTTTGCCTCAATTAAGTTCGTTCGTTCGTCTTTTAGTGGTTTTATAGATAGCTTTTTCAGTAAATAAAAAAACGACTAGTAATTATGGCATGTATGGAATAAAAAAATCAAAATTTATTCTAAACAATCAATAAGTGAACGCAATATATATTGAGCTCAGTGTGCTTAGTGCGAGTTTTTTATTATCCTTGATAGCGTAAAAGTTAGCTCATATATTTTGTATGGAATGGGATCATTTGCCTACGCTTGCCGCTAGGGGCGCTGTTCCAACTGCATACAAAATTGGCTTAACTTTTACGCTATCGAGAATGTTAAGAAACCCGCACTAAGCATACTGTTCTCAATGGCAAACGGAGACGAATGATTAATGAAGCGCACTTAGCCTGCGCTACGTGGTGAGCAGCCAGATTTACAACCAAGGCAAGGTGAAAAGATACATTAAATAACTCAACATCAACACAGAACATACCTTCATAATTTGCATTGGTTACCTGTACTTTTTTCTAATAGGGGTTGATTTCCACCAATAAATATTGCAAACAAATTATAAAGGTTATTTATATATTTCCTTCCTTCTTAGATCTCAATGTAAACGTGTTAAATGGCGTCAACGTTTTAAAAAACTGAAATGCTACTTTTCGTAATAATAATGTAAAGAAAAATCGGACGTCTTGCTTTTAATTTATGAATCGCTATGCTTGCGTGTGCTTTAATAAAAGCAATCGACCATTTAAGCTTTAAAGGGCTCTAAGTGAGCTGACATTATCATTTCAAGGTCAGAGATATAATTATACTAACCGTGTGCTTCGTAGTTTCTAAGTAAAAGTGGTTCATCGTCAATTATAATTAATTCATAGTTGTTAAGATGCGTTATAAGACCGTATCAAAATTGAGTGTGTATTCTGAAAATGCTTTTTGCCAGCTTTCGGATCGTTGATATAAGCATGTAAGAGAAAGTAATATGGTTCTATAGTTGCATAAAAGCTGAATATGATACGTGCGTGTCTTAAAGAACAACAGCTTCATCACCCGAACGTAATTAGTCTTGAATTTGATATACGACGGTCGCGGGTCAAGCTTCCATTCGCCTTGGCAGCAAGACTGGTTTCTCGCCATGTAGTACAGGATCAAGTGTGTGAAATTGTTTTACAATAAATAAAGGTATTCAAATCTCATTCTCTGGTTTGCGGTACCACTACATAGAGGAGGAATAGTTGTTAAAGTAACAAAAAAAATTCTGGATTTGTTGAGAGGCAAGGTTTTAATTAGGATTTCGAGGCTTTTTAATAAAATACCTTCGGAAACAGTGACTAGAAAACAAAGTGCAACAGATACATAGATAATACATCTGTTTTACATCCCTAGTAATTTTTTATTCACAAATATCAGACTATGCAGATATTATTCTTGATTTAAGTTTAATAATTGGAAGATAGTAAATAGAACTCACAATTTACAATCAAGTATATAACACAAGGACAGAATACAAAAAACAACTCAATATCCCAAAACAAAACCAACTGTTTTGGATACGGAAGATATACAATATTCATTACAAAACATTAAATGTCGAGAGCAATGCTTTTATGAGTTCAACCAGATAATCATTAATTTAGTACAATCCTATATTACATTAAAGTATACGAGCCAAATATGTTTAAATTAAGAAAACACACAATAACATTAGGTAGGTACATGAATCTGACAGTCTTTTCTTTTAAATCATTTTTCAAAAACTTTAAAATACAATATCAATTTTTAATAAAGCTATTTATATACATTACTTACAATTTTAAACATATTTAATAGAAAACATTTACAATAAACCTTTAGATATACATTCATTAAAGATGATGTTAATTATTTTTCATGTAGTTTAAGTAGTTGCTATATTTTTTTGCTAAGTAATTGTAGCTAGCGTTATAACAGCTTTTTTTTTTCACACACATGCGACGGTTGATTGGAACTGCGGGTGTTGCCGTCGCATGGTTTGACGTCACCTGAGGAAATTATAAAATTGATTTGAATTGAGCTGTTACATACTCTAAATTATTTATTTATTTATAACTTTAAATACTTGACAGTATAAAGGCGGACTTAATGCCATAGGCATTCTCTGGCAGTCTACCTTAGGGGGGTGCAGAGATGAACCTTGGTAGGTGTAGTGTGATATTACTTAAACATATGTATGTATATAACATACATAATATTTATAGATACAAATACTCGTACTTAAACAAATACATATACATAAATATATAGTACATATAAAAATACATATAAATAAATATTATCAAATAGGTGACTCTGCTAACTCTCTGAGAAATAGTTCTCGAACCCTCGTCTTAAACGCTTATTAAATTACATTTATTATAAAAATATATTCCTTATTTATTTTTTTATAAATAAATTGCTTATGTATGGTATGTACCTGTATATTTTTGTGTATTTATTTGTAATTTAATATAAATTTCATTGCACCTACCACTTTTACCCTGCACTACCTTTAGTTGACTGGTAGAGAATGCCTTAGGCATTAAGTTCGCCAGAATGCATTTTAAATAAAGTGTAACAAAAAAAAACTAATAAATAAATGAATATCAAGAACGTGAATTAATTTTACGTAAGCGTCTATGCTTACAACAAAATGACGTCATAAGATACCAAGTGCCAAATCAACAGTAATTTAAGTGTTTTTTTTATTTTTCTTGCTTAGATAAGTGGACGAGCTCACAGCCCAACTGGTGTTAAGTGATTACTGGAGCCCATAAAAATCTACAGCGTAAATGCTTGAGATATAAGTTCTAAGGTCTCAGTATAGTTACAACAGCTGCCCCATCCTTCAAACCGAAACGCATTACTGCTTCACGGCTGATATAGGCAGGGCGGTGGTACCTACCCGCGCGGACTCAAAAGAGGTCCTACCACCAGTAAAAGTCTCAAGTTGTTCAGGCACTTTTTCGGTTTACTTGTTACTATTTAAAAACAGGCGACAATAAAAACCCTGGCACCTTTCTGCCGCAGTTAGAGTAGTCTGACTAGGTTCCTGCTCCTCCAAAGAATGCGAGTGCACTGGTCTGTGGTTGGGACGCCTCGCGGAGCCTTCGTCGGACTCCCGGCGTGCTCCGCCCCCACCGCAGAAGCACTTGCAGATAATACGTTTGAACGCGATTCTGCGGACGAATCGAAATACGCGCTTATATTTTTATCACCTAATTGGGTGAACCTTAAGCGCGTAGTGGGTAAATATATATTTGCAGAAGATATAATAGAAAATACGTATTGATCTGTTAGAATCAGTGTTTTTTTTTAATTTATTACATAGTAAGGTGGACGAGCTCACAGCCCACCTGGTGTTAAGTGGCTACTGGAGCCCATAGACATATACAACGTAAATGCCGTCACTCACCTTGCGTTATGAGTTCTAAGGTCTTAGTATAGTTACAACAGCTGCAACATCCTTCAAACCGAAACGCATTACTGCTTCACGGCCGAAATAGGCAGGGTGATAGTACCTATCCGTGCGGGCTCACAAGAGGTCCTACCACCCGTAATTACGCAAATTATAATTTTGACGGTTTGATTTTTATTACACGAGCTTATGCCTTCACCGCGGAAGTCAATCGTGAAATTTGTTAAGTACGTATTTCATTAGAAAAATTGACACTCGCTTGCGGGATTCGAACACCGGTGCATCGCTCAACACGAATGCACTGAACGCATTACCACTTAGACCACGACGATTTCCAAAAATTTGTTAATATTAATAAATTTCAAGGAACATTATTGTAGCTATATATTTTTGTTTTCTACCTAAAAACTCCTCAAGGCTACCAGTTTTTATTTCAGCTACGCACGGTTTGGCCGACGAGCTCACGGAGCTGAGCATAAGAGAACTTTCTAACATTAGCCCTAGCAAGAGCAGCTTTTTGCTGGATCTGCCAACGGACCGGAATCCATCAAGAAGATCCGGCGAGGAAATCAGTAGGTTCTGTGTTGTGGTCTAGGTTGCATGTCGAACTCGCATTCGACTGGTTCGACAAGAACGGTGATCGGTGCTTGGAGCGTATAAAATAACAGAGTGGATCAGGAGGACCCGATATCATAAATACGTAGAAACGACATGTTACCCATAACTGTAACTGTAAATTGTAGGTGCAAAGATCTTCCATCGGGCGGATGAATCACTCGGTAGACCGACTGTGCTGCTTTAGTAAATTACTCATATCGGGATGCGTCTTCGTATAAATTTAGTTCCCCAATTATCATTTAATTCTTGATCGATTAAGCATTGAAAAAAATTACCGAAAATCTTTGGAGAACAGAGCATAAATGAGTGGATTGATAGCAGAGTTGCAGTATCCCAGCCAGAATAGTACGGAGAAGACTATGGGAGTAACGCATTCGCCACAGAACGCCCGGACCACGTAGACGCTGAAAAATGGCAGCCAGCAGAACACGAAGCCTCCGACTATAATGCCCAGGGTTTTTGCTGCCTTGGTCTCCATCTTGAAGCGCTTCACCTGAAAAGAAAACGAAGTATATTCCGTATTTTCTTCGGCTTTCGCGAATCTAAGAAGTAATTGAGCTTACTTTTGCGGTTTAATCTCGCATATATATTTTTTTAATGCTTGTATGAGTGGACTGGAGCCCATAAACAACTACAACGTAAATGCCGCTACCCTCCTTGAGATACGAGTTTTAAGGTCTCAGTATAGTCACAACGGCTGCCCCGCCCTTCAAACCGAAACGCATTACTGCTTCACGGCAAAAACCAGCAACCTGCAGGGTGGTGGTACCTACCCATGCGGACTCACAAAAGGTCCTGCCACCAGAAAAAATGAATCAACTGTCATTATAATACGAATAACACAGTTTTCGTGGTCAAAGACTTGTTATACGTCGACTTTTGAGTATTATGCTAATTACCCAGAATAAATTTTGCGTTTAATTTTAATTAGAAAAAACAACAGTCAATCATAATTTACCTGTGCTTTGATATTCCTCTTCCCCATGCGTCGAGTTCGTGGCTTATCGTCATAATCATCGTACAACGGTCCGGGATGTAAATGATGCGTAGGTCTGACCCTAAGTCTGCTCTCAGTCAGTTCCCTTCCATCTCTCTCGTAATGAACGGCGTACAGAGAAGGACTAGGAGATCGGCTGGGCGACCGAGAATTCTCGTGGGCCGGACAGATTTGTTCCGTTGACGGATAAGAGACGGATATTTTGACTTTCTCGTGGGCCCGGCGAGCGCTTGAGTGTCTGTAATGTAACTAAAACGGTTTATGAGCCGTTTGACATTCGGGACTATTTTGGTAATTGTATGGGCCGTTTGATATTCGGATCTATTTTGGTAATGGTATGGGCCGTTTGACATTCGGGACTATTTTGGTAATGGTATGGGCCGTTTGACATTCAAGACTATTTTGATAATTGTAAAAAATATTTGTATTGTTCAATAACAAAAGTTTTCGTGGACTTTTTTTCAGTACTATTACATTATCAATGTTCATTTTGTTTTTTTTATTATTTTGCGTTCTCTCCGAAGTCTGATTAATAATAATACGTAAAAATAATGATTAAGGTGGCAAATGCATAAATTAATATAAACGAAATATATTTTCATAGAATCACAGTACTTCAAATAAATGTAAAGAATTATATGAGTAGTAAAAAATATCCGCGGAAAATTGTCGATACCGTGAGGTATGTCTAGGCGAGTGATCTAGTTCCAGCGGTAACGGTACGTTTTTATTTTTATTGCTTAGATGGGTGGACGAGCTCACAGCCCCTCTTGTGTTAAACGGTTACTGGAGCCCATAAACATCGACCACGTAAATGCGCCACCCACCTTGAGATATAAGTTCTAAGGTCTCAGTATAGTTACAACGACTTCCTCACCCTTCAAACCGAAACGCATTACTGCTTCACGGCAAAAATAAGGAGGGTGGTGGTATCTACCCGCGCGGACTCACAAGAGGTCCTACCACCAGTAATTACGCAAATTATAATTTTGCGGGTTTGATTTTTATTACACGATATTATTCTTTCACCGTGGAAGTCAATCGTGAAAATTTGTTGAGTACGTATTTCATTAGAAAAATTGGTACCGACCTGCGGGATTCGAACACTGTTGATGCAACAGTGTTCAACACGAATGCACCGGACGCCTTATCCTTTAGGCCACGACGACATCAAAATTGTGGTAATAAATATGTGATATTACCTTCTAAGTCGTTCTGGCGAGGCGCTCAGCGACGTGCTTGTGGAGTGATTAGAGGCTGTTGACAATGGTGAGCCGTGAGGACGATTGGATCCTCTGCCGCGATGTATTCGCAGCGTGAGACGGTTGTCATCGAAACGACTGCCCAGCCCTCTACCTGAGAAGTAAGCTAAATAGGCTATTGTGTTGCAATTGAAACGAACCAGAATTATATATTTGAGGCCGTCAGCGCAAAAATGGCCTAAGCTTACCACAGTTAGTATGGAGGCAGTTAGGTTTGAATTTTCATGAATTTTTAATTTGAGTAAGGAAAAAATCAATACGTTCGAAAATAATGTTTACAAAGCTATCAGTTGTCTATTATAGATAGGCCAGTTTTGCATCAAAATTTATTATATTTTAAATAAATTCGAATATACATCATGTAAGCTGGTTATAAAAAGTGTCACTTTTGCGCTGATGGCCTCATTTATGGTGCACCATATGAAATGCAAACCCATAGAAGCTTTAACGTGAATACCGCCTTGAGATATGCTATAGAAATTTTAATTTTATTGTTTAATAGCTAAACTGGAGCAGCATGCAATTTCACCTGGTGAAGAGTCGAGATCAGGTCAAATTGCACCAAGTGAATACCCAACAAGGGATAACGTCAGCTCGCCGTAAAAGTCATTCCAAATTCCTATATAGCATGATAAGACGACATAATATGCTGACCTTATAATGCATCCCACATCCCACAATGACAAGAAGAAATATAACATTAGATGCGTTCTACCATCAGGAACTCCAGATTCTGGATCACAGTAAACTGGTATAATATTCATAGAACGCGGCTTCCCATTCTGAAGCGAAGTAATCATGCGTTTAGGTCATTGTGCTTAGTGCGAGTTTTTTAACGTTCTCGATAGCGTAAAAGTTAACTCAAATTTGTATGCAGTTGGAACAGCGCCTCTAGCGGCAAACGTAGACTTTGCTTTAGGCATTAACTTAGGCAAACGCTATAATAATGTTAAAATACTCGCAATAAGTACACTGAAGCTGTGTTTCAGAGCTCATATCCTAATCTGGGTGGCGGTATTTACGTTGTTATCTGTGGTATCCGGTAACCACTAACAACAGGTAAGTCGTCAGCCCTTCCATATCCCTAAGCAATAAAAAGGGTGATAGTCATTATATAATTCAATTAAGGTTTCGGTATTGCGATGTGCATATTCCCCTTTGAGAATTTAATGTAGAGCCGTTAGTTCTTATATTCGATTAAATACTGGTGGTAGGACCTCTTATGAGTCCGCGCGGGTAGGTGCCACCACCCTGCCTATTTCTGCCGTGAAGCAGTAATGCGTTTCGGTTTGAAGGGCAGGGCAGCCGTTGTAACTGTACTGAGACCTTAGAACTTTTGTCTCAAAGTGGGTGGCGTATTTACGTTGTAGATGTCTATGGGCTCCAGTAACCACTTAACACCAGGTGGGCTGTGAGCTCGTCCAACCATCTAAGCAATAAAAAAAATTAACAACAATATTTAGATGAGAGATTTTTTATAGTACAGCCTACAGAAATACTTCTTATTACTCTACATATAGAAATTCTCATACAAACCAATCTAAAAAAAATTCTCACCTTTAGTAGTTCTAAAGCCTTGATTAATTGCCTTGGTGGTTCTAACGGCAGCTTTGTAGATCCTCCAATAGAAGAATAGCATCACGAACATCGGGATGTAGAAGGAGCCCAAAGCTGAATAGACAACGTACCCAGCATCATTGGTCAACTCGCAGGTCCACTGGCACGGAGGATTGGGAGCCCAGCCTTCTTTATGGGTTCCGTCATCATCCTATGAACGAACGAATAGGGTTGTTAACGAACGAAGCGGTGCCCCCCCTCTACGTGCTGCGGGACGCGCGCGCGCCGCAGCCATCCCATTCCGCCACCGACCGGCCGTGCGATCGCGCGCGCCCGCTGCACACAATTTTTGTTGGAGCCTCCGTGATTCAAGAAAACACGCGCGGCCATCACAAGTTGCTGCCGCGTGTTACATCAAGAAGCCTCGTTAACAAGATTCGAGCCGGATACAACTTTGAACATCGTTTCAAGACAAAACGGAACAAAGGAGTATATCGACATTGGCGAGGTCATTCGAGAAACATCGAGACACGGATTGCTTCGCGGCGCGTCGGCGTGAATCATACAAATTCAAGACAAGACTACAACAAATCAAGAAATATTGCTGTGTTGTGCCAGTTTTTACGAATACAGTGCAAATCATTTTGATTTTATAAATTCCAGCGATCCGACGCCAGACCACGCCGCGCGGCCGCGTGGCTAGCTGCAGTCGCGCCTGTCCTTTCTGCTTCGCATTGCTTCTGTCGCAACTTCTCTGCTTTAAGTATTGTTTTGTATTCTTCCCTTTTTTCTCTCACGCTAATTATTGCTAATTATTAATTGCTTTCAGTTGAAAAATTTGAAATTGATTTCGGTTGGTGTCATTTGCTTATTTATTTGCACGATGGATATTAAATCATTAAAGAAAACTAGATCTAGCCATAAGGCGAAGCTTACCATATTTAAAACATATATAGATTCACTTTTGCCTAGTAAAAGGGTCAATGAGGTACAAGCTTTTGAATTAAAGGCTCGCTTAGATAAAATTCTAGATTTATACAATGAGTTCGATTCAGTTCAGACTGATTTAGAAAGTCTTGTGGAAATTTCAGATGATGAACACAAGGAAAGAGAGATTTTCGAGAACAGCTACTTCGGCTGCGTGGCTTTTGCGCAGAAGATGCTCAGCGCTGCCTCTGCGGATCAGGATGCCGGGTCGGTGACGGGTTCTAATATTAACACTGGACCGTCTGGTAGGCCAAACATTAAATTACCTACTATAAATTTGCCGATCTTTTCTGGACGCTATCAGGAATGGCTAGAATATCACGACACTTACAAATCCCTTATACACGACAACACAACCATTCCCAAAATCCATAAGTTTCACTACTTACGAAATACATTAAAAGAGAGCGCTTCACATATTATTAAATCCCTAGAGTTCTCCGCTGAAAATTATGACATNATCTAACGATATTATTTCATACGGTGCTGAAAACGAAATTAATTTCAAATTTAGTCCAGCCTACAGTCCACATTTTAACGGCGTAGCAGAAGGGTCAGTTAAATCAATTAAAAAACATTTAACTCATGTATTGTCAATGGCTCATTTGGATTATGAAGAGATGAACACTGTATTGGTTCAAATTGAGGCAATACTGAATTCTAGACCTCTCACTCCAATTTCATCTGATCCATCAGATTTAGTTCCTCTTACACCAGCGCATTTCTTGATTGGACGAACGCTCACTATGTTACCTGCTCCCCAGGTCGATGATACTCCAGTTCATATGCTTTCCAGATATAAAAGGATACAATTATTAAAAACACATTTTTGGAATCGATACTACAAGGAGTACGTTTCAGAATTGCAGATCCGAAACAAATGGCGCACAAATAGAGGACAACCACAGCCAGGAGAGATGGTTCTCATTAAAGATGATCGGCTGCCCCCCAATAGATGGCTGCTGGGACGTGTCACCACAGTTTACCCAGGCGCTGACGGCGTCAACCAGGTGGCAGACGTAAAAACTACTTCAGGAACCTTACGCAGAGCTTGGAATAGGCTCTGTCCATTACCAGTTATGTTGGACCAGAAAGATGCATCTGCTCCAAGAGGGCCAGTTTGTTAACGAACGAAGCGGTGCCCCCCCTCTACGTGCTGCGGGACGCGCGCGCGCCGCAGCCATCCCATTCCGCCACCGACCGGCCGTGCGATCGCGCGCGCCCGCTGCACACAATTTTTGTTGGCGCGTCCATTACAAAGGAGCCTCCGTGATTCAAGAAAACACGCGCGGCCATCACAAGTTGCTGCCGCCTGTTATATCAAGAAGCCTCGTTAACAAGGGTTATGAGGAATGCTCTTTAAGACCTCATTATAAAATACATAGTCTAATCTGTAACTAGGTTAATGAGGATAGGACGTATTATAGGTACGGTTAAGCTTTTTTTTTCCTAGATATTCTAGTGACTTTGAGAAGTCATACTTCATCACTAGGTCAAATTCACTAGGTGAGCTTACAGGGCTCTATCCTGGCGAATTTGCCAACATTAGCCCTAGCAAGAGCAGTGCTTCGCAGAATCTACCACCGGATCGGAATTCCGACCCATTGAGAAGATCCGGCGAGAAACTCAGTAGGCTGTACCACTATCCGCTTTTATTGAATTTATCAAATACACTTGAGTCTCCGACTTTACAATGCAAAGTAGTTGGTGGCATCCATGCTCTGATATATGTAAGTTCCCCCAACTACTTACAGCATACGTCAATAAATATTTCACATCGACTTTTAGAAAGAGGCAATCGGCTAATATCGGCTTCGTAGTACGTTATCTCTGTCGGACGAAACACTAGCAGTGCGGTATCTAATAGGAGCCCTTTTTTTATATGATTGAAAGATTACTGGTAGCCCGGTGGCCTTTCCAGTTTCACCAGGACAGGTGGGCGAGCAAAGGCTCAGCCAGGAGCGGTGGGATTTGCTAACAACTGCCCGAGCGCCTCCGTAGGAGACCTAACAACTCAACAGCAATTAGGAGGCCTCACTACCGCACTTGGACAACGCCCGACAAAAACCACATGGATGACAAAGATAACGGTGTGCGACAAAGATAATGAGGCCGAAATTAGATGATTATGTCTTACCAAAGGTCCATGGGTAATGATTATCGGTAGGTACTATAACAAGAGGCAGGCCGGTGGCAGTGGTTAACATACAAAGAATTTTGTTTATTAAAATAGAAAATAACAAAAAACTCTCACCCTTTTATCCTTCCATCCTACCAGTGGCGGGAAACAAATTACGAAAGAGAGCACCCATAGACCGGCTATTAATGCTTTAGCCCGCTTCCTGCTCATGATACTCGGGTAGCTGACAGGACGGGTGACAGCCACGTATCGGTCCAGGGATATTGCGCAGAGATTGAGAATAGAGGCGGTGCACATCCACACGTCCACGGCTAGCCATACTGAGCACCACACGTCGCCAAAGATCCAGACCTGAAGACGGAAATTAACTTAATCTTTACTGGTGGTAGGAGCTCTTGTGAGTCCGCACGGGTATGTACCACCGTCTCGCCTATTTCCGCCGTAAAGCAGTAATGCGTTTCGGTTTGTAGGGTGGGACAGCTATTGTAACTATACTGAGACCTTAGAACATATATCTCAAGGTGGGTGGAGCATTTACCTTGTAGATGTCTATGGGTTCCAGTAACCACTTAACACCAGGTGGGCAGGGTTAGCTCGTCCACTCATCTAAGCAAAAAAAAAAAAACTGCAGACATGAATTTCGAATCCGTCGAATCCGGACCGCTTTACTGGTGGATCTTTGATTTAACTTTAATCCGATAGCTATCAAACTTCACAAACATCACCCGCCGGGCCAATCTGTAGATTTCCTGAAAATTTCATCGTAATTGGTCCAGCTCGTTATACAGAAAACAAACACATAAACTTTTATATGATAAAATAAAATTTGGAAAACAAAATTATGTTCTCTAGCGATGCTAACGGACATATTACGTCCCCTTTTAGTAGCTTTTAAGTACTCTCACTGCTTCTTTATAGTTTAGGTAGTAAAATATATTAATGCGCTATGTTATTGAACAAATTAAACCGTATAACCTGGCTCTTCTTTTTATTTCTATTTAACGGCCTTCGCCTTAAGATTCTAGGGTATGAGCAGAATTTCAAGATCAGTAGAACCAACAATGCAGCAGACGGTTTTTTTGAGTGAAGACCGCGCATCGGCAAACATGCCAAATGTGGAACACCCTTGGACAGGTGAAGTAAAGATTTGCGAAGAGTGGGCGGCAAGCAACGGATAAACGTCGCTTGCGACGAGGGGCTTGACGAGTAAATTAACCCACAGACACAGCCCACTGAGTTTCTCGCCGGATCTTCTCAGTGGGTCGCGTTTCCGATCCGGTGGTAGATTCTGCGAAGCACGGCTCTTGATAGGGTTCGTGTTAGCATCGTCGTCAGGTTTGAGCCCCGTGAGCTCGCCTACTAGTTAAGGTTACGCTGAAATAGCCTCTCAAGGCTATCAGCTTAGGTAGGAAAAAAAATGGATAAAGAGCCGTCGCATACCGAATCAAGTGGTATAAATTGGGAAAGACCTATGTCTAGTGCTGGACAATTGTGAGCTGATAATCAGGTATCATCAGGCAGATCAAAAACAAATAACAAAACTCCACCTGAACAGATTTTTCTCTAATAAAAACGTCGCGAAACGGGTTTGCTAGCAAAATTTCAATTAAAAATTGCAGAAAACGAGGAAGCTTCAGAAAAAAAAAAAAACAGTTTCCGTATCAAACAACAGACGGCATGAAACAATCGTTTGCATTGTCGCTGACGAGCGACGCTTAAAAACCCATTAAAAACGCATTAATGCGTTCAAAGAAACCGTAAAGTTTCGAGGAAATTAAAAAAGCACCCGTAAACATTTTACGTTTCATAAAATTTGCTGTACACACAGTGTTTTGGCGTTCCGTTGCACGCCATTATTTTCATTAATGAAGCCCTTTAAAATCCTCAAGGCAGAAGATGTCAATAAAGGGTTGAACTTTCACACACGAAAACAGTTCTTTTAGTCTACGGAGAAAGGGTCAAAATTGAAAAATGGGAAATGTTTTTAATACGTTCAAAATTTTAATGACAACCTTTTAAAGTTAATTCCGCATTCAAATGCAGTTCGCGTTTCCCTTTGCTTAAATTCTTTACTCTCTATTTTAGAATAAATATGAATTTGCGTATTAAAATGACCGGTCGGCTTGCGGCTGAATATTATAGAGATACTAGCTTTTGCCCGCGACTTCGTCCGCGTGGAATAGTTCACAAATAATGCTTTATTTTATTCCAAATTTGGTTAGCATAAAAAGCTTTATAGGGAGCCAACTTAACATATAGGCATATGCTGTCGCAGACTTTTTTTTAGATCTTTTAAAGGGGAACAATTATCTCATACATTACTTTAGCAAAACTAACCGTTTCCGCAGCGCACGCAGTGGAAGCTCTCAAAAGGGAAAAAACCCCAGTTTTGAAACATACTTTATTGGTGCTCCGCCTGCATTGATCTTAGCGTGATGTTATATAATCTATAGCCTTCCTCGATAAATGGGCTATCTAACACTAAAATAATAATTCAAATCGGACCACTAGTTCCTGAGATTAGCGCGTTCAAACAAACAAACTCTTCAGCTTTATAATATTAGTATAGAATAATAATAAGGGTACATAATATTTATTATACGCATGTAATTTTTTTCATGTTCAAATTTAGTTCATATTGACTTATATTTTTTACTTTAGGAAATTTTTTTCACCTACGGATAGCGGTAATGCCGCAGTAAATTTTGTATCTAAACGTCTTTTAAAGGAAGATTGATTTTAGCGTTTAATAAATACGGCAGAAGAGAATTTGTTCCAAAGGGAAAAAAGTCAGATATGACAGTATGCTTACATAATGAATAACTTAATAATTTTATTATTATACTAGCCGTAATCGCCCGCTCCGCTGGGCATTTAAAATTAACATTATTAATTATTGTCATTATTATTAGGGAGTCCAACCTTCATATAAATATTAGCCTATCTATTAAGTACATGTATTCTACATGGATACCAAGTTTCAAGTCAATCGGATGCATGGTTCAGTAGCTATAACGGAGCATCCGTAAAACCACTGTAGATTTATAGATTAGTATAGATAAACTTTTCCAGAAAGTTAAACATAAGTAATTAAACAGTATTAACATTTTGATTCTCTGTAGCTCGCTAATCAGCAATGCCACTCTGTGATTAAAACTTCTTTTACGGATTAATTTCGCGCTTTTTACTTGTTTTTTTTTTCTCCCTGGCTATTCGCTGGTAGCCTAAGAGGCTATTCCAGCTACGCCCGGACGGATAGGTGAGCTCACATAGACACAGCCCACTGAGTTACTCGCCGGATATTCTCAGTGGGTCGCGTTTCCGATCCGGTACTAGATTTTGCGAAGCACTGCTCCAGCTAAGGTCAGTGCTAGCAACACTCCCGGTTTGAGCCCCGTGAGCTCACCTACACGTCAAGGCGAAGCTGCAATAGCCTCTCAAGGCTATCAGCATAGGTAGGAATAAAAATTAAACAGTCTCAAGTTTCAAAATGACCGACAGCATTCCCATTGTGCATAATACGAGAAAGCTCACAGTCCAATTTTTAATTTTATTGCTTAGGTGGGTGGACCAGCTCACAGCCCACCTGGTGTTAAGTGGTTACTGGAGCCTATAGACATCTACGACGTAAATGCGCCACCCACCTTGAGATAAGTTCTAAGGTCTCAGGTATAGTTACAACGGCTGCCCCACCCTTCAAACCGAAACGCATTACTGCTTCACGGCAGAAATAGGCAGAGTGGTGGTACCTACCCGTGCGGACTCACAAGAGGTCCTACCACCAATTTATTACGTTAATCGTCTAATAATTTTATGTTTGTCCGTTTTTCCCGAAATAAGTTAAATTAACCAGTTACCCAAAAGATGCCGCTGTTTATAAATCTTCCCGTTCTCAATTTAATTATAAAATTAATTAAATTCAACAGAGCTTCTGGTCGCATCTGGTACACCCGAAAATTTCTCATTAATTTAAATGATATACGATTTTAATATCGTTCGTTTTACGTTTTATGGTTACTAAAATAATAATAGATTAAAAGTTCAATTATTCTTATTAGCCCTTGTTTAATGCGTACTGTTATAGCTGCCCGTTGCACTCCTTCTTGCTAACTATGCACTCTGTCCCGCTACCTCAACACCCTTCGTTACACACCTATATCGGACTCGCGTTAGTGAGTCAGTCTCCTTCATCTCCTCATCCAGGACGGTCGTCTTAAATAATATAAAGTATTTTTTTTAAAAAGCTAAGTATCCTGTGGCTCATAACAGTACGAACTAAAAATGTTTGCTACCCAAATTTTATTTAACGCCACACTATTGTACGTGATGGCTGGATCGTATACTTTTAAATTGGCCGACATACAACATTCAGAGATTATTAATGATAAACCAGATTCAAGCAATATACCAGACTATCCCGCCATCACTTCAAGTTCTTTTGTCAAACTACAATACCTTCAAATCCATATGCAACTAATTTCCTACTATTCGAACAGTTTAAAAGGATGCTATCATCCGATTATATACCTATTGTGAAATAATAGTTTTATCAATTTGATCCTGCTGGGTCTTACATCATTAAAGATAAAAGATGAGTCTCTATGGTTTGATTCCTTCGCCTTTCGATTTGAAAAAAATGGAACAACTACTTTACGTGATTGACGTCTACACCTTTAGGGCATAAACATTATAAATATAGTTAGCTCATATCTATAATAGTTCCAATGAATGTACTAGTCTCGTCCGCTGTGAAGCCATTTTAAGGAAATAACGTGTCAGCGTGAGTAGGGTTAAATATAACGCTCACTTACTTCCGGAGTTAGTATGTTGTAGGAAATTTGATCTCGGCTTCCTCATCTCGAATCTAAATTGACTAAGTTACGATTTTAATGGTTTAATTTTTTATCGACAATGGCAGGCTAACACCTCATCCTCTGACGGTAACTAGTTACCGTCACTTAGACGCTAGCAATGATAAGGGAAAAGGCATGTTTCTCTGTACCAAGTAGACTCTTATTGTATTTTTTTTGGGTGGACAAGTTCACGCCCAACCTGGTGTTTAGTGGTTACCGGAGCCCATAGACATCTACAACGTAAATGCCGCCACCCACCTTGAGATACGAGTTCTAAGGTCTCCGTATAGTACAACGGCTGCCCCGCCATTCAAACTGAAACGCATTACTGCTTCACGGCAGAAATAGGCAGGGTGATGGTGCCTACCCGCGCGGACTCACAAGACGTCTTACCACCAGTAATACTAGTATACCGGTGGTACCTACTCAATGTTAGTTTTACGAAGTTTCACCAAAAAAGGCGTTTCGCCTCGCCACTAAAACAACCACCTGTAGCTTATCCCCTAATCTACTCAATCTAATTCAAGTGCTTAAGTCATAGCAGACTTTTTGGCGGGAATCCGAAGAGTGAAGTTGTGTGATTGGTTTTATTTTGTCTATTTAGTGTTTCTTCAGGTTCAAATGTGTAGTAACGGTGGTTTATTAACTGTTTAATATCTGTGAAAATGCACAAATGTGGGAAAATGAAACAAAGTCGCTGGACGTAACTTCTCGGGATCCTCCAAAAAGTCCACAGAAATAATCTCAGTAAATGACCACCATTTTACTGAGATTATATTTCATCCCATCCCATCTCATCTCATTTCATTTAATTTCATTTCACTCCAGATTATAATTTTTGATAAAAATAAGAATAGAAATTAAAATAAGACATGACTTAAAGGTCTTAGTTACCAGGTTATAAAATCCCTTTAAAAAAATAATTAAAGTGCTTAAGTCATAGCTTTGACATACTGACGTCTGTCACATTTAGACATATGGCCGAACTCTAACGTCAGTCGAAGACAACAAAACAGAATATTCCCTTCAGCAACGCACCGATAAAAGAGCTGAAAGAAAACTCATCCTTTGTCGACCGTAAATATAATGTACACAAATAAATTGCGTGTCGGAATTCATTCGTGATCGTAAACTTTCACCCGGCATAGACTTCGAACAGAAACCATGTAATCAATGCGCTAGTTTCGTTCGATAATGTTTTGGGTCAAAACAATTTTCCCTGTCAGTGGTATCGTGTCAAAAGCATTGATTCTGCCACTGGGCTGTTTTAATTCGATTTTGATTGCGCGCCACAGTTCATCGAGAACCAGTGGTAGTAAACTGAAATTCGGTACTGTTAACTACTGTTAAGTAACGGTAGGATGCAAATGTTCGGGGGAGGCTTTTACCCGAACGAGGTACATACATTAAATAATTAGGTAATGGGTAATTAAAACAAACAATAATTAAACAAATTACAAAATAGAATTTATAATTAGAAACCAAATTCATCTAAGTGTAATAGATGTAATTGATTTTATTACTGTATGTATTCTGTATACTGTATTATTTTAATTTTATTACTGGTGGTAGTACCTTTTGTGAGTCCGCGCGCGTAAGTACCACCACCCCGCCTATTTTTGCCGTGAAGCAGTAATGCGTTTCGGTTTGAAGGGTGGGGCAGCCGTTGTAACTATACTTGAGACCTTAGAACTTATCTCAAGGTGGGTGGCGCATTTACGTCGTAGATATCTATGGGCTCCAGTGACCACTTAACACCAGGTGGGCTGTGAGCTCGTCCACCCTACTAAGCAATAAAAAAAAATTGAATTATAGGTTAATAAGTTATCAATTGTTATCGTTTAATTTTATACTATGCATGGATTTAAATAAAGCTTTATTATTAATTAAAAAAAATATGCCAAAATTTTACATATCAATATTCAGATATAATATTAAAACTAGAATAATTATATACTAAGAAAGCGTGTGTAATATCGTGTGGATATCACACTTGTTCGGTTTATAAAAAAAAAAGAATTATCATTTGACAGAACCTACTGTTGCACATTACTCTATAGTTCCAAATAAAGTCACGCACTCCACAACACTAATATCGGATTATTATCTTGAAAAGAACAATAAATCAAAGTCTTATTTACTGACTAGCAATACACCTTCTCTACTAATAAATATTCTGTATTGATTTAAGGCTTTATTTAAAAGTCAATGATGATATAGTCAATCAGGTAGGAATTATTTTTTTATACTAATAGTTGACACGTAAGGCGTAAGATGACTGATTCTCAAACCGGAAAGAGAATAATGTGGATAAGTTTTACTAACGTCAGTGGCAGATGGGCATTATTAACATAAGATCTCAGCTGGGAATCCAAGCCCTAAGGCAGTAAGTACTCTATATTTGACCAGTGCTTTGTAAAGTACATCCATTGAGACCAGCAGTGTGATATACTGTTTAGCTTTGTCTAGTCGTCGTGGCCTAAAGGATAGGACGTCCGGTGCATTCGTGTTGAGCGATGCACCGGTGTTCGAATCCTAGGTGGGTAGGTACGAATTTTTTTAATGAAATACGTACTCAACAAATGTTCTCGATTGACGTCCACGGTGAAGGAATAACTACATCGTGTAATAAAAATGAAACCCGCAAAATTATAATTTGCGTAATTACTGGTAGTAGGATCTTTTGTGAGTACGCACGGGTAGGTGCCACAACTATTTCTGCCGAGAAGCAGTAATGCGTTTCGGTTTGTAGGATGGGGCAGCCGTTGTAACTATAATAAGACCTTAAAAAAGCTCATATCTCAAGGTGGGTGGTGTCATTTACGTTGTAGTTGTCTATGGGCTTCGGTAACCACTTAACACCAGGTGGGCTGTGAGCTTGTCTACCCATCTATGCAATAAAAAAATTATAAAAAAATAACTATGGACTATATTACAAAATGCAATTGCAGTTAAGTTCAATTCAGAAGATTGGTGTGTAATCATTCAAAATTCAAAAGTCACAAGTGCCCGTCAAGACGTCTAAGTCAAACTCAAAAATAGATCGGTCATAACACCCTTGACATAAGGTTCAAGTGATGATTAGCCTACAAGCCGTATACGCTGTCCCCGTATCCACTGAAATGATAGTTTTTTTTTTACTCGGAAAATAGATTGAGATTGTGTGGTGCAAAAATTTTGATGTACCAATTTCAATTTTCATTATGAACACGTCTGGCCATCACTGTCGCTGAATATATTCTATAGTCTGATTTATTGTAACAATACGTGCGCCATCTGCTGTGCGCTGTGCGAACTATTATTATAGAAATCTTTTCTAAGGTCAATAATAGCACTACAAGCTATCAAAATAGCCGCCAACACGACCTGTTCGTATGTATCAGACGAAAGTATCGGTTTTAAGGGCGGGGCAGCCATTGTACTATAAAAAGTGAGACCTTCGAACTCATATCTTAGGGTGGGTGGCAGCATGGTGGTAGGACCTCTTGGGAGTCCGCACGGGTAGGTACCACCACCCCGCCTATTTCCGCCGTGAAGCAGTAATGCGTTTCGGTTCGAAGGGTGGGGTAGCCGTTGTAACTATACTGAGACCTTAGAACTTATATCTCGAGGTGGGTGGCGCATTTACGTTGTAGATGTCTATGGGCTCCAGTAACCACTTAACACCAGGTGGGCTGTGAGCTCGTCCACCCATCTAAGCAATAAAAAAAAAAAAGCATTTACGTAACACTAGGAGCAGGCTTAGGAACCTCGGTAACCGTACTCGTCGAACTCGACAAAGAGTTCGCCGTGCAACCTAACCCATGAATCAGCTCGCTGAGTTTCTCGCCGGATCTTCTCAGCGGGTCGCGATTCCGATCCGGTAGTAGATTCATTCGCGAAGCAGCTACTCTTGAGCTGTTATGTCTCCTTCGGAGGCGCTCGGGTAGCTGTTAGCAAATCCCACCCCTCCTGGCTGAGCCTTTGCTCGCCCACCTGTCCTGGTGAAACTGGAAAGGCCTCAGGGCCAACAGTAATCCTTCAATCATAAAAAAAAAGCATTTACGTTGTAGGTGTCTATGGGATCCGGTAATCACTCAACACCAGTTGGGCCCGTGAGGTCGTCCATAGATTTAAGCAATAAAAAATAAAAAGATAAATTTTAGTTTTTAATACACATTCCCTTGTGACTTGCACCACGTCAAACTATTTTTCGCAGTCGATTGCCTTCAGCTCTGGTCTCTCGTCCGCTGTTAGTATATGATGTAACGTAGCGTAGGTAATCCATTGCAAACATCAAGAAACTAATGGGATTATTTAATGAGTGACTTTTTATCGGTCAATTTTTTTAAAGACAATGTCCCTTTTTATGAATGAGGGATTAGTGGTCTCTCCAGCTTCACCAGGACAGGTGGGCCAGCAAGGGCTCAGCCAGGAGGGGTGGGATTTGCTAACAGCTGCCCGAGCGCCTTCGAAGGAGACCTAACAGCTCAAGGGCAGCTGCTTCGCGAACGAATCTACTACCGGATCGGAATCGTGACCCGCTGTGAAGATCCGGCGAGAAACTCAGCGGGTGGCGCATTTACGTTGTATATGTCTATGGGCTCCAGTAACCACTTAACACCAGGTGGGCTCGTCCACCCATCTAAGCAATAAAAAAAAAGCTCCGACGGCTAACCTGCAAAAACGGGATTGTAGAGACAATGTTCTCTTTTAAATAAAAAAAAAACATCGCACCAGACTCGGAAGGAAGCAGTTATAAGGCATCCGTAGATTTTTCACAAACAATAAATTTAATGATTGCTTAAAGACAATTATTTTACTTACTACTGTTAATGTGTTTGTGTTTTGCGAATTCTGAATCATGTATACATTCGATAGTATATATATTAATCATGGATATTATTCGTGAGAATGTCTTAGATACGTTTTTACTAAATGGTACGTTTCAATATATTTTATACTAGAAGGCAGCTCCGGCTCCGCTCGGGTCTTTAACAAAAATTTCAACGACGTAGTTTTATTTTTAAAAATAAAAGAACACTTATTGCGGCATAACTATAATAGTTAGACATATGCTGTCGCGACACTTTTTGTAAATAATAATGTGTTCTACAAAGTCGTAGTACATTATTTTATTCTATCATCAATAGTTTTCGCATAGCACGCGATGTAAAGTATATTTTAGGTAATTTTTTTACACCTTGGGTTACATTATTGGAGATTTAGTAAGGATCTATAACTTTTTTAAAAAAAAATTATAGCCTATGTCACTCGGGAATAGTGGAGCTTCAAAACAGTGAAAGAATTTTTCAAATCGGTTCAGTAGTTTCGTAGCCTATTCAATACAAACAAACAAACAAATCTTTCCTCTTTATAATATTAGTATAGAAGTATAGATTTTCGTATAGTCGCGCCACACAATTCGATTATACCTGAACCCCTCACAATGCTTTTAGAACGAATACTATTTTAAGAGATCCACAATAGCTAGACTCCGTAACTTTGCCGTCTATGCCGACTCTCATCCATGACTCAATACTTGATAGCAAAAGCAAATATATAACACACATATATACAAAGGACGAATATTTTTGACGCACGCAGCATGAATATTTAAATCTTACCTCAAATACTTCCCGCGTCGCAGAGAACGGCAGTACAGCGACTCCCACCAGTAAGTCGGCGACGGCTAGCGACACGATAAACAGATTCGTGACGCTGCGTAGCTTCGACGAGCAGAGCACAGCGGCGATAACGAGACAGTTACCTGGAAATGAAACGTAAGCAATATACCAGCAATTATGACTTGTCCTTCTTCAAACGAGGCTTGTGGGGAGTACTTAACGGTAGGCAGCGGCTTGGTTCTGACCTTGGCATTGCTGAAGTCCATGGGCCACGGTAACCACTCACCATCAGATGGGCCGTATTCTCGTCTGCCTACAAGGGCAATAAAAAAAAATAAGTTAAGAAGTCAGCTGTGAATGTTTTCTATAGTGGATGATGATACTATAACAATAATAAATTTTATTTCAGAATTAAATACCATGTCAAGTGTTAGTAATACAAAATCTTAAAAAAGCAGTATATTTTATTAATTTTACATTGACTATGGCTGGCCTTGAGCCAATATGGACTTCATTCCAGTGCCTCAGTATAGGGCAGCAATAGCGACTCCCTGTACTATGACTCCCTGACTATATGTCTACCATTTTTTTTAACGATACAGCGAATAGCCACTCGACGATTCTCTTTTTTTCCTACCTAAGCTGATGGTCTAGAGAAACCATGTCAGGGTCGCCGGGCTAGTAGGTGAGCTCACGGGGCTCAAGCCTGACGATGTTGCTAACAAAAACCCTACGCAAGAGCCGTGCTTCGCAGAATTTACCACCGGATCGAAATCGCGACCCACTGAGAAGATCCAGTGAGAAACTCAGTGGGCTGTCTGTGGGTTAATTTACTCGCCGAGCCCCTCGTCGCAAGCGACGCGTTCGAAGAAAACGATGACCGGGACGATTCTCTACGTGAATTCAGTGCACCTTTATAGTTGAACGATTTTACCGTCTTGACACCAGGTCAAGCTCTTGCAAGAACTCTGACGCATCACAAATTGAATGCCGCTCACTTTGAGACATGAGGGCTAAGTGACTCCGCGGTTAGCTCCCTTCAAACCGTCGAGTCTTACATAGCCCACGTGCCCTCTAGGCGCGGATACCTCGCAGGGGGTTTCAAAGCCCTGCACGGAGAAAAAAGAGGTCTATGTCTTAATTATTTAGTTGTATAGTTCAATGGCGGTACTGTTGCGGGGTGGGTCCAGGAGCTGTTTTAAAAAAACGGAAACTGTGTTTATTTTAATAGAAATATAAAAGAAATAGTCGGAGGCAGAGGAAGAGGCAGACCTAAGAAAAAAAAGATGGATTGCGTGAAAGACGATATGTGTAAGAGAGTGAGCGAAGAAATGGTATATGATAGAAGAGTATGGAAGGAAAAAACATTTTGCACCAACCCCAGGTGAATGGCAGAACGGCAGAAGGGCAGGAGTGGTTCTTTTAAAATCCACTAAAGTACGACCTAGCCTAACGCCTATACAAACAAATTATTAAGTATCTGTTCTGTTATTTAGAGTTCTCACAATGAACAAGTCGCGATTTATTTTGATCGATGCTCAAGGGCTCCCTTTCTTTGCAATCGTCGAAAATATTCCGAATTTCCGGTAAAATTGGTCACAATAAAAATATAACCATTATGATTGTCGCCGGGGCTCGCATCGACCCGAACTCGTTAACGGGTTTATTGCGATTCAAACCGAATTTTTTCCACATTTTGAATACGACGTCTTTTTTTTTATTTTTTAGTATTTCCAATATTTTGACTGCGGGAACAATCAACGCTTTTTTTTGTATTGTTCCTTTTATGTTCCATTGTATAAAAATAGTGGAGTGGTTTTTGAATGATTTTATGAAAAATTTCAAGGGTATTTCCGAAATCATACAGAAAACGATTTGCAGTAGGATCATTCTTCTTCTTCTAAGTCGTATGAACTCTTGGCAGAGTGGTCGTGGTCATCATTTCAGGTGGTGGTGCGTCTCACCAGACGTCACCATTCCTTGAGTACCGCGACCCTTCTTGTGTACTCGTTGGCGAGAAGCCCGGTCATCGTTCTCGTCGAACCCGTCGCTTGCGACGAAGGGCTCGGCGAGTAAATTAACCCACAGACATAGCCCACTGAGTTTCTCGCCGGATCTTCTCAGTGGGACGCGTTTCCGATCCGGTGGTAGATTCTGCGAAGCACTGCTCTTGCTAGGCTTGCTTGCAGTTTCGCCAGATTTGAGCCCCGAGAGCTCACCTACTCGTCCGGCAACGCTGACATAGCCTCTCAAGGCTATCACCATAGGTAGGAAAACAAAGTTGACGAGACCGTTTAGAGCTGTCTTTATTTGGTAGGTCCATCGTAACGGTGATCTGCCGCGCAGTCTTGTAACCTCTATCATGCTCTGCACCACAAGGCGCTCAACTAGGATCATATATACCTTGAAGTCGTCGTGGCATAGAGCATAAGAGGGCCGATTTAAACATATCAAGCGATGCGACGATGCATATGCTCAAACCCCGCAGATAGATCTCAATATATATTATCCTAAGAGGTTACGTAGGTAGGAATACTGCCACAATGAAGATGCTTATAGGCTCTGATAAACGCTTAACACCAGGAGAACCGCGAGCCCGTCATTCACCTCGAGCAATAACTGTGATTATTTATCCCAAACTAAAGCTCGAATTTGCGCCTCATAGGTGACCAAGCCCAGTTAACAATGGATAAGCCGTGAGAACGTTTTCCGAATAATCCATATATTAATACATTAAATCAATAAGTAAGACATTACACACACTGCCATGTATTTGACACACACACGCATATATACTCTTGTTTTTTGTTAATCTGTCGTCTAATTGAGAATAGATTAATATTGTTTGCCCTTAATATTACTTTTATATAGTGTAGCTTTGGCGACATTTGTGATTATAGAAGCATAATTATAGTCTTTGACAATTTAACCTTAATAACATTCAAACTTACAATTTAAATGAAATTATGGTCCAATTTCGACCACTGGGCGATCACTAATAAATACATATCTATACTTAATATTATAAAGAGGAAAGATTTGTTTGTTTGTTTGTTTCGAATAGGCTCCAAAACTACTGGACCGATTTGAAAAATTCTTTTTCCATTAGAAGCCGACATTGTCCCTGATGAACATAGGCTACTTTTTTTAATTTTTTTATATATATTTTTTTTTTGGTTTCATGTATGTTTTAATGTTTCCGAAGCGAAGCGAGGGCGGGTCGCTAGTAAATTATAATCACCTTTTTATTACCAGCCTAGAATGGAATTAGGAAAAACATATTTTTTGGTGAGACATTTTCTGCACACATTTATTACATTAACACAAGTTAATTCCGCGTCTCGTGTATTCTTATTCGGGACTTAATTGCCTGCTTTTGTTTTGTTTTTATGAAGCTCCTCCTTGTACGGTATCTTTGTAGGTTCCCGCTAATGAACAATCCTGGGCTTGTGCACAATGTGTTTAATAAATAAATGTTCTTTCTTTATTCATATGAAACAAAGAAAAGCGTGAATAATTTATTTAAAGCCAATTGAGATGCGACTGGTGAAACATGATAATTAAGAGCGTTCGAAAATTCATTATTTAGGTAAGAAGGAAATCGCCGGGCTTTTTTACTTATGGACTGAGGAGAGTATGCGGAATATTTCAGATTTGAACGGACTAAGGCTCTACAGCCTTCTAGTCACACATACAATAGAATCCAACTAAGTCACACAGGGAAAACTTCTTTATCCCCTAGTGTTTTTTAAATTATCGCTCATAAGCTATGAACTAACCACAAGGTATTATATTGTTACGCCGATAAGAGTAACGCTATCTATCGCCAAATTGTCGAACGAATATCGAACGATCTATTAGTGTCTAGAACGTTGGGGAAGTACAACGCCATCTATTGTCAGATAGCGGAAGCACAATACTAGAAATGTGTGGAATATTCTCGATAATTCTAGGGATGTGGTATCGGCTATAAAAGCGTTGCAGAGATGGCACGCAGTCAGTTAGTACTCGGAACTACTCGAAGCGAAGCGGAATAAACGAATTGAGAGTTTTAAGTGTTCTAAATGTTGAATACAGTTTTATCTGCGCCACCGAACCCCAGCGTGTAACAATATTTAGATCAGCGAATGAAGCGTTAAAGCAGTCATGAGTTTCGGTTCGAATTAAGGTACAGCCGTTGTTCAAAGGAAATTGGACTTCATGTTTCAAGGGGAGTGGCGATATTTGCTTACGGCCCCAATAAACATTAAAAATAAGGTGGATCATGCGATCACCCTTCGAAGCAATAACAAAAGAAAGAAAAAAGTCTTTAGGTCCACTAGCTTATTGAAGCTCTTAGGAGTGGTTCTCTTGCACCAGTTGGCTTTAGACTAGATATGTTTTTTTTTATTGCTTAGATGTGAGGACGAGCTCACAGCCCACCTGGTGTTAAGTGGTTACTGGAGCCCATAGACATCCACAACGTAAATGCGCTACCCACCTTGAGATTAAGTTCTAAGATTAAGTTCTAAGGTCTCAAGTATAGTTACAACGACTGCCCCACCCTTTAAACCGAAACGCATTACTGCTTCACGGCAGAAATAGGCAGGCTGCTGGTACCCACACACGCGAACTCACAAGAGGTCCTACCACCAGTGAAAATATGTCATGAATAGCTAATTCCACCCGACCTAAGTCAACATGCAAGCAAGATTGTCAGCAATCGTCAATACAGAAACGAGGCTGCATCTAGTAAAAATATTTGCATCATACCTTTTACATATAAACATATTTATATTTTGAAGACATTGTCGAATGTCACGAAATTGGAAAACCCAATTCTTTACACTTTGCGTCGTTTCGATTCTAAGCCATCCTGTATAGTACAATTCAGCACAATTTCCGACGTGCTCCAAGGATACTATAAAATAGACTACGTACTGAAAGGAGAAACTCGTGCAAAGATACGTTGAATTATTCTAAGCACATAGGCCCCGAACTCTTTCGAGTGTTTTTTGAGAGAGTTAACAAGAACGTAGGTGATTTTAATCGATACCCAGTATACGTGATAAACTTTTAACGCAGACGTGTCCGCTTAGTTTTCCGATGTAATGGGAAAGTTGTTAAGGTTTGAATTTTTGCTTAGCAAAGTTTCGGGTCGGGAAGATTTTTGGAATAGTCGCTTGAGGATCTCCCGAAGGAGTGTTTTCTTTTGTTGAGATGCCATTATTAGTGAATCTTAAAGTTTTACAAAAATGGTAGGTTATATTTTAACTGGTCTTTGAGATAACCGCTTTTGCAGGAGGAAGCATTACGAAAATGGTTCTTAAAGATTAGATAGATGATATACCGATTGGAGGTCCAAGAATCTCTAACCTCCGATTTGCTAATAAGCCATTACTAGTTATAAGCGAAAACCTCATCGCACAACTTCTAAGTGGTTTTAAAAACGCCAGCCTTAACTTATGCGATTTCAAAAATCTAATAATACCTAAAGTTTCCTTAAATTTATTGTCAACTGTCATCTCATGTCCGCAGAATCAAATACACCTCAGAACACGTCAATTTCTTCCACAAGTTCAAAGACCGAAGTCGGCTGCTTCGCTAAAAGTAATGCAAAGGCAGCTGCCGTTGACAACTCTGGGAAAATATTGAAAAACTTCCGAATAAATAAGGAGCTCGGACCATGAATAGGACCCTTGTTAAATATTGGCAGGGGATTTTATTGGCCGAGGGCTCTTTTGTTATTTTTTTCATTGTTGTCGAATCAAGATGGATTTGGATTAAATATTATAATAATTTGAGAGGTAAGTTAGGTTTTTGTGCGGAAAACTTCTTACTTATTGTAATAAATGTTGCTTTCAAGACGTCGTAACTTTTTTGCTTATGTCGTAAGATTTGTTGTGAAGGGAAATTTTGAGTCTACACCGTGTTGTCCTTCTATACATTTGCGAACCAGTATGGAATTTAAAGGGTAGGTTCACCTTTATTTTCTGCTTCAAGGCGGCGTGAGTTCTCACCAGGATGCCTCTCTGGGACCTAAAGGTGGAGGCGCTCGCCACCAATTATGGATAGCAATGCCAACTCCGCGACAGGGGAAGCCAAGTCCCGGCGAAAGAGCAATTAGATCGTGGAGGCTCCAATCTGGGCAGTCCACGCTGAAGGCACGGTCACAGCGCTTAAAGAAGCCGTCTGCCGGTCTTCAGACCGTTGCGGCGGTCCTCGGACTGGGTGAACTGCGAGGGCGTCTCACCTTCAGAATTATTACCAGAAGAACCAGAATAATTATAAACCATGGCACTGAGGAACCACTGAGGGGAGCTCTTTTTTTAAGTGCTTGGATGAGTGGACGAGCTCACGGCTCTCCTGATCTTAAGTGGTTACCGGAGCTCATAGACATCTACAATGTAAATGCCGCCCTACCTTGAGATATGAGTACTAAGTTCTCAATATGTATAGTTCGATCGGCTGCCCCACCCTTCAAACCGAAACGCATTACTGCTTCACGTCAAGGTGGTAGTACCTACCCGTGCGGACTCAGAAGAGGTCCTACTACCAGTAGACTCATTTCAGATAGTGCGTAACAAAAATCATTTTGGAAATATAGTGCAGATTATTGCAATTAAATAAACTATTTTCCGATGATGAATATTAAAGGAGAATTCTGTATCACATAGAATAATTATCACAGCGATAGAAAAAATACATGTGTGCAATTCACACGTGGTAGAAGTGAAACCTTCCAAAATTAAAATACAATTATCCTAAACGTCTTAAGTATATGTAAAATTTTGTCATTAGTAAATAATTGTAAGGTAGCGCCCTCTGTGAATTGATATTTTAATTTCACGTATAATCCTAAATTAAAATTCACTACAAGAGCTTTTATACACACGTTAGTATNAAAAAAAATACATGTGTGCAATTCACACGTGGTAGAAGTGAAACCTTCCAAAATTAAAATACAATTATCCTAAACGTCTTAAGTATATGTAAAATTTTGTCATTAGTAAATAATTGTAAGGTAGCGCCCTCTGTGAATTGATATTTTAATTTCACGTATAATCCTAAATTAAAATTCACTACAAGAGCTTTTATACACACGTTAGTATTAAAAAATCTCACAGATGGCGCTGTATTAAAAAAATCTCACAGATGGCGCTGTATTAAATAGTATGTATATTTCTGTCTCACTCTTTGCTGGCTTCATCCTACACATTTTTGTATTTGTGTCTCTTACCTGTCGTTTTTTCCGTTGCATCCGGTTTGAAATCACAACGATTCTAAAGAAGTTTTCACTTCAATAAAACTACCCTGAAAGTTGTTTATTCATTTTTCTAGACAGAAGCAATGGAAGTAATAGACGATAATTGCCCTGAATCTATCTGGCTTCCCCGCGCACGTTAACTAATAAGGGTACTCAATTCGAAGCGGACAGCTCGCGTGATCGATAAGAAAGTTTGAAAGTTTGAAGGGTGGAGCAGCCTTGAGATCTTAGAATTTATATGTCAAGGCGGGTGGCGTATTTACGTTGTAGACGTCTATGGGCTCCAGTAACCACTTGAGCAATAAAAAAAGTAATAATAATAACGACAGAAAAAAACTTTATTATTCAAATACGGCTAATTTCTCGAAGTGGTTATGTGCGGTTTATCTTTTTTTGGAAACAAAATGTTTTGATGTAATTAAAGTTAAAATAAATATTTAGAATTTCAACTGCTCTAGACGTGTTGATTTATTCAAGGCATATCAGATAATATATCCACCTCACATACGGGCTCACAATACGAAATTATGACCAGGAACATTTTTTTTCCATAGGAGAAAATCGCCGGATCCCCACTCGCGCGGTAGGTGGGAGTTGAACCTCACTAAAAACTCCTGAAGCTCACAACCGGCGCCCTACCTCGGACCGGGCCAGAGCCCAGTTGGGGCTATTGAGATGGCGGGACAGGGTTGACGCAGAGCACATTACATCCATCCCGCCGTGCCATGACTATGAACATAGGCACTATATAGAAATGCTGAAATTAGCTAGTTCTTTAAGTTGTTTTTTTCATTGCTGTCGATGACAGGTATACGTGGGGTCCATCTATTGGTACTGCCATTGTCTACTGAGAAGCTTTTTTTTAAACGATTATTGAAAGTGAGCATGTTACAGTATTCCAGAATGAATAAAACGAGGAAATTATTCCGTGGTACGTAGTAAAAATTATCTTTGAAAACTGGCTATAGATAAACTGCTCTGGCGATATTTGATTCATTAATAAATAGAGCTATTTGAATAATTTTTTAGCGGTGGTAGGACGTCGTGTGAGTCCGCACGGATAGGTACCACCGCCCTGCCTATTTCTGCCGTGAAGCAGTAATGCGTTTCGATTTGAAGGGTGGGGTAGCCGTTGTAACTATACTAAGACCTTAGAACTTATATCTCAAGGTGGGTGGTGCATTTACGTTATAGATGTCTATAGGCTCCAGTAACCACTTAACAGCAAGTGGGCTGTGAGCTCGTCCGCCCATCTAAGAAATAAAAAAAACAAATCAGATTTTTTTTGTATACATCATTCAATCGACTTAAAAATGATTCGAAACATTCAGTAGAACATTTTTTCTAGGGCGAAATCTCTCCAGCGTATACGCGTATACTGTGATTTATTTATTACCCACCGTTATGTTTTCTTTGTAAGTCCCTTGTGCGTTGAAGATCCTTGATAAAAAAAAAACCCTCTAAGAACAGCCTCCATTGTGGAAGCGGACAATAAGTAACATTTATATAAATTGCTGAAGAATCACGTATGATCTTGGCTGTGTGATATTTTAGTAAGATTTAGTAGACTGATTCACGAGAGTTTTGTGTGAACAAGCACGCAAGGTCACACGTCATCTTCACCCAGCTACGAGCTTTCATACCAATCCGTGCGGATTCAGCTACCGGTAATTAATATATTTCAGGTTAAGGTCTTTTGAAGTCGTCGTGGCCTAAAGGATAAGACGTCCGGTGCATTCGTATGTAGCGATGCACCGGTGTTCGAATCCCGCAGGCGGGTACCAATTTTTCTAATGAAATACGTACTCGACAAATGTTCACGATTGACTTCCATGGTGAAGGAATAACATCGTGTAATAAAAAACAAACCCGCAAAATTATAATTTGCGTAATCACTGGTGGTAGGACCTCTTGTGAGTCCGCACGGGTAGGTACCACCACCCTGCCTATTTCCGCCGTGAAGCAGTAATGCGTTTCGGTTCGAAGGGTGGGGTAGCCGTTGTAACTATACTGAGACCTTAGGACTTATATCTCAAGGTGGATGGCGCATTTACGTTGTAGATGTCGATGGGCTCCAGTAACCACTTAACACCAGGTGGGCTGTGAGCTCGTCCACTCACCTAAGCAACAAAAAAAAAACTGCAGACATTAATTTCTTTAAAATGTTACTAGTCGAACCCGGACCGCTTTACTGGTGGATCTTTGATTTGAATTTTAATCCGATAGCTATGAAACTTCACAAACATCACCCGCCGGCCCAATCTGTAGATTTCCTGAAAATTATATCTTATATCTCAAGGTGGATGGCGCATTTACGTTCTAGATGTCTATGGGCTCCAGTAACCGCTTAACACCAGGTGGGCTGTGAGCTCGTCCATCCATCTAAGTAATAAAAAAAAAGCACAAATTTAAGTATTTCTCAAAAAAATATGTAACAACACAATACGGACACAATGCGGAGCGTCGATATCGTGTCAGATAATTTCCAGAGTAAAACGGCTTATCTACGATGCTAAAGGTGTTATAAGATTTGGAACATTTTTACGGAAAATATTTACAAAGTAAAATACCTGAATATCCGATTTTCATTCGGTACTTTTATATCTGAATGGATTATAATTTTCGAATATTTTTATGGGCGTGAAAATTATTTTTATGTTCTGTTTTAGAATAGATTCGTATTTCAGAATATATTTGCATACATGAAAATGATTTCTCAGTTTATTCCTAAGGTTAGTTTAGATAATGGTATGCAGCGAATTGGCTATGCCCCCGGTATTGCTGATGTCCATGAGCGACGGTAACAACTTACCATCAGATGGGCCGTATATTCGTCTACTTACAAAGGCAATAACAGATAAAAATAAATGTTTTTATTTATTAATATTCTTTTAGTTGAGCTTTATAGAACGCACTCATGTGCCATGAATTAAATATCTAATATATTTAAATATATATCACAGATTTCTTTCGTGAACTTATGTAATATATTTTGCATGAATCACGCGATCGTCACATAAGACGTAATAGTACAAGATATATTATTTTTTACGGTTTGCGCGAGACGTAGATACAGTAAAAAACAAGTTTTACGATTTAATCTCCCGTTTTTTATTGTCATTATATATAACACCTTGGACCCTCTTGTCCTGAAGACGAATACCAGAGTGTAACAAACTGCCAGAACTCAAAATACGATTAGTTTGTTTTGTGTGAAATTAAACATACAAAATAGTCTAGAAGTTTTTTTCCGAAATATTGAGGGTATTTGGCGAAATATTCAAATCTCGACTGATGACGCCATAGTCTCTGGCAACCATAAAAAAAGTATCTGAAAATTAGGAAATATTATATTAGGACAATAAAAATGCGAGATGAAATCGTAAAAGTTGTTTTAATTAATTACACCAATCGTTAATATATTACCGTTAGAACGTCTTGAGACGGACGTGGACTTGATGGCTGTGTCTGATACTCTATCATTGAAATCAGAGCGCAAGTCTTCGAAATATTAACAATGGGCTGAAACTTCCTTCTTAATATTTATTTCTACTCATCCAACCATCGGTACTGCATTAATTATCTAACACGAGCATAGGCATTAAGTCATAGCGTGAGCTTCAGGTAGCCCCACAAAACTTCAGATGTACTTTAAGCTCCTCTGTTCAACTGGGAAGATAAAATTGTCCTTAAAAGTACCCTTAAATTAACACCGAATATTTAATGTAAAACGCGAACACTTATGCCGAATTCAAAACTTGCACTTAGTGAAATTTAAGCTGCAGTAATATAGAGCTGCAATTACATTAGTGTAGAGGCGTAGCCCCGTAGCTCCGTAGCACGTGTTACGCCGTAGTCTCGCAGTATCACTTAGAGGAAATCAAATTAAGCGCTATAGTTACAATAACGAAGTGGCCGAAGTTATATGTTGGTTCAATCCTGAACGGGAAACAGTGAACTTAGTAATTTTTGTATCTTCGCATGAGAATATATCACTATCCTGCCTATTTCAAATATAATATAATCATTGAGCTCAGGTATAAATAACAACATAAAAAAATATATCTGAATATTAAAAGCATAGATTATGATAACTGTGATCCGAACTTTTCGAATAAAATATTACATTGTGATAGATTTAGAACGTGTGATATAAATGTTAAAACTTTTTGGAGTTTACTCCTTTAGAATCGATTTACATATATAGGCCCGGGGTATGAAAATTATGGGGACCAAAATCGTACTAGCATGTCACACGAAATGCGTTATGCGCCTGATTGCGCATGTCACACGAAATGCGTTATCGCAGGTGACGCCGGGCTGCTGCGCCGGCAGTCCGCCACAAAGCCTCGTACTGATCGCGCGTTTCTCTCATTATTGTATTTTCATATATTTGTTAGTCGTTTGTTTTGTGTCTCGTTAATTTGTTAATAATCTGTAGTGTATCGTGTTGTCGTAATATAGAACTATTTCTCGTATTGTTTCGTTTAATTTTTTATATCCAGTAAACTCCAGTCGTGCGTCGGAGCGGACACACACACTTTTTAAAATAATTTATCGAAAACTGCAATCTTAACCAAAAAATTTTTTTCACACGAATTGATTTAAAGCATTTTTGAAGTGCAACTTCTTTAAGCGCGCTGAGAGTAAAATTTAACTCGCGACATATTCGTTACGGCTATAGGGAAGAGATACAATTTAGGACAAGCGAGATGAGAAAATAGACAGAGCGTCTCGCGAACCACTCGGCTTTGACAGGGAAATTTCTTTTATGCACATTCTATTTACGGGCGTCAGCTACTAGATGGCTTGTTATTAATTTCTCATTGCTCGTGTAGATGACTGTAACTTAATAACTATCTTATATTTTACTAGCGACCCGCCCCGCTTCGCTTCGGAAACTAATTTATTATTGATTTCTCCACTATTTAATGGATGTTATTATACATATAAACCTTCCTCTTCAATCACTATCTATTAAAAAAAATTGCATCAAAATCCGTTGCGTAGTTTTAAAGATTTAAGCATACATAGGGACAGACAGATATAGGGACAGAGAAAGCGACTTTGTTTTATACTATGCAGTGATTTTTAATCAAGGATTAAAAAAATATATTTTACTACAATTAAATATGATAAATGGTGAAGAGGTCATTTCTTTTATACACAGCATTCCCTATTACAAGAGACAATTTGATTTAAGGATGAAAAAATGAAGAAAACCACAATACTACACATCGCAAAAGAAGTTTAACTTCTTCCATGTGCACCGAGTTGCACGTGCACAATTTTTTCTTAAACGTCTTACTTCTGTTCGAAGACTCACCGGCGATCACGAGTACGTCGATGAGCGCGAGCACGGCGAGGCTCACGAGGCTGGTGGGCTCGTCCCAGCGCACGTCCTCGAGCAACGCCTCACAGGCCGACTCGTTCAGCGAGCGCATATTACGCGCCTCGCCCGCCGCAGCGCGCGTCTCGCCGCGCGTCGCATCGCCCGCTACGAGTCACCGCACCAGACACATTTTGCACCAGCACCCTGAAACAAAACGGACATTCAAACTTTTATTTTATATTTATAACTAAAGTAAATTACATTGCTTTAGATATAAACACTAACAATGAACTAAAACTAAAAACCTTAAAAAAGAGATTAATAATGTAATAACTTGTAACAGACGTGACGTCAGCTGCCATACCCTTTTTTTTTTAACGCTGGGGAATCCATTTACGGATACCCGGTCGAGGGGGGTAAGAGACCGGGTTATTTCGGACTCCGGCGCCTCCAGAGAAGAACAGGGAGAAGAAGAAGACAGGGGTCTTCCTCTTCTCCCAATTCCTGGGCTGCCATACCCTGCTGCCAGCCATGCCGCCAATCCATGTTAACACGCCCCCTTCCGCCACCGCCACTAGCCAAAGCCAACGAAGGGGGGGTAGTGTTAATAAAACAAGCCTTGCCAGCCATTTCTACACTCGCTTCTCGCACAAATAAAAGAACTTGTCGTTACGCTGCTGATTTTTTTTTTGTCGCATCATTTGCAACAAACTAAAATATATTATTATTAAAAGGAATCCCTTTAGGCTAGGTTCTGGCAGCGTTCCCTCTTTGAATAGCTAGACTAATTCTTTGTCCAAGGTAGCTCCCTGCTCTTCGGTCTCCTGTGATGTCGTCTAACCTTTTTGCTATTTCGTTAAAATGCCTTATTTATAGTGCTAAGACCCCACGGACCCAAGGCCTCGACACCGAATGGGACAAAAACATATTCGGAGCCTGTATTATAACTAAATTTATATGATGGAGGAGGCTGATTCTATGGTGTTTTTAATGTGACGAAGTCACTGACGAAGTTACTGACGCCATTCTCTTCATCATTATCATTGCCTTCCATAGTGAGGGTAATTAGGACTGACTTTTCCAATGCATTCCATTTATTGCATTCTAAGTGTACAGCGATAAAAACAGAGAGCTCCACCTCTGTCGTCTGCTCGAGTCGGAATGTTTTGTGCGACCATAGTCAACGAATTTACAGTAGAAAGTGGTGGTAACTTAGTCATGAATTCACTTGAATACCGTCTTAAACAGTTTGACATGCGTAAAATTTATTAAACAGTTAATGTGAACTATTTTTAGTTAATTAAAAAGAGATGTTATGCCGACATATTATTATATTATATTATATTATTTCGGCGTATTGAATACTTTAGATACAGCAAGTTATGGTGACTATGTTTTTTTATAAAATTATTACTAGACTTTTACGTTTCATTTCACACAGAACGAACTGATAGTGTCTTGAGGTCAGGCAGTTTGTTTGACTCATTCGTCTTCGCGATAAAGGTACCCCAGTTAGTGTTAGATAAACGACAATCGTCGTCTAAAATCATCAACCGTAAATATAGGTTTAATTGTTTCTCCGAAACCCCAATTATTTTATATTTATTAGGTTATAAAATACAACCGTCATACCTACTTCTGTTTCGGAGTAGTTTTGGTGTTTCAATTTGAAAGATGGAACTGCGAATATCAAATAGAATAGAGACGTCCGCCTCTAGTTTCAAAGCGTCTTTATGTGTGCTAAAGCAGTCCATCGGATATTAACTAGTTATTCTAATAAACAATGAATGCTCGTTGTCCTATCAAACATATTGGTAGTAGGACGTTTTGTGAGTCTGCACGGCTAGGTACCACCACCTTGCCTATTTCTGACGTGAAGCAGTAATGCTTTTCGGCTTGAAGAGTGGAGCAGCCGTTGTGCTGTAAAAACTGAGACCATAGAACTTATATCTCAAGGTGGGCATTTACGTTGTATATATTTATGGGATCCGGTAACCACTTAACACCAGGTGGATCGTAAGCTCGTCCACCCATCTAAGCAAAAAAAAAGTTACAAAAACCAGTGCTAAGATACGAATAACATAAATCAATAATGGTCAAGAATACCATTCCACTGAAGCAGCCACTTTCACAACGTGCACTTAATTGAACAGCTGAGAATATTTTCGGTTTGAAAAATCTTATCTTATCTTAAAAAAGAATACCTACTACATTGGAACTGCTTTGAAGCAGAGCTTTTGATTAATTTTCCACGGTCAGATTTGCAGCACACCCTACTAAAGATCCCTATCTTAAATATAGCTCTTTCCACGAAGGGCTAACGAATTAATAAATCAGATAAATAACAGAGTTTGTGCTTTAAAAATAAGGATGATGTGCTTCCACAGAAAATGCTTAAGAAGACCAAGGACTTTGAGCAAAGCTATTTGCTGTATCGCTATATCTCAAGCAATGTCATTAAAAACTTATTTCTCATTTGGTTTTCCTATTTCTATTTTAGCATCAAAGGTCCCTTTTAATAAAACATTCCAATACGGTCTCTAAGATTCAATTTCATTTGAGAATTCCGAGGAGTTTCGTTACGCAAATTGACAGCAGCACAGAATCAAATCGCAGCAATCGATGTGGTCTATTTTTAGCAGCTAATGATTGCTTACTGACATTTATAATAGTACACGGTTCATGCTTGAAACTGTGTCGAGGGTTATACGTGGGTTGTTGTTTTTCATTTTGATCTATAAAATAGCATATCGAGGGGCGAAAGGCTAAAGAGACAAGTTGACAAATGGTTTAAAAGACATTTTTGCAATTCTACAGGAGACGAATGGCTTAAGAGACATTTTTGCAATTCTACAGGAGAGCTATTTAAAGTTTAAAATTTAGAAAAAAAATACATGTGTGCAATTCACACGCGGTAGAAGTGAAACCTTCCAAAATTAAAATACAATTATCCTAAACGTCTTAAGTATATGTAAAATTTTGTCATTAGTAAATAATTGTAAGGTATCGCCCTCTGGGAATTGATATTTTAATTTCACGTATAATCCTAAATTAAAATTCACTACAAGAGCTTTCATACACACGTTAGTATTAAAAAATCTCACAGATGGCGCTGTATTAAATAGTATGTATATTTCTGTCTCATTCTTTGCTGGCTTCATCCTACACATTTTTGTATTTGTGTCTCTTACCTGTCGCTCTTTCCGTTGCATCCGGTTTGAAATCACAACGATTCTAAAGAAGTTTTCACTTCAAAAATATCATAACAAAAATTTTCTTCAGCTATTTGTATGCTTCCAGTTTCTGCAGAAAAGCAGCCATGCAAACTCCAATCTCATTACTGAAAATCGGTTACGATGTTCGGCATTGTGAAAATTACGGACTTTGGTACGTAATAGCTATTAGAGAAACCATTTTTAGCAACAAAAAAATACGCTTAAATTACCAACTAGTTTTTATTTAAGTACTGATAGTAGGACATTTTATAAGCACGACTCTGGTATCACAATCTTGCTTATTTTTTCAGCAAACCAAATATTTGTCTAGACAACGCTATGGAGACTTAGAACCTTCGGTTTCAAATTAGGCAGCTATATTTGTGGGAGGCTGAACGACGAAAGGAAAGATCTTCCACCGAGCGAGTGATATTTGCTCGGTAGACCGATGGTCCAAATGTTGTTGTTCGGAACTTGTATATATGCAAGCTTGTCTTAAAAATGTCGTAAGCGAGATTCAGGCATCTGTCAAATATCTTGCGTTCGATGATGGCTACCCACCACATATTCATACCAGGATGTCGAGGTAAGATAGAAAATAAAATGGACAATCTGCTGAACGATTGCAAATATTGACGCAAAATATATACCTATAATTAGAATAACGTGAATTTAATTCAGTACACGACAGTCGAAAGAAAACTTTATTTTAGTACGGACTTTATTTTTACATTATGTTATGAAAATAACTTCACTACTCATTAACATTAGAACAAACAATGCCTGAAGCAATGAAAAATGTTATAAGAAAATAATTTTATGTACTTTCACGACGGTTTTCGGTGCTTTTAATTTAATGCTATTAAGTATTCGTGATACCAAGAGTCTTAGGTTCGTATGAGCTTTTGATCTGAATTTCTAGAGACGGAATATTGCAAAATTTTTGCGCAAATTTAGTGGGGTTGGAGAAAATCGGAAACGGGAGACTAAAAACACAGACCCGCGTCACATTATTAAGCAAAAATTCGGAATTTTGCGTTAAAATTGCGTCTGAAGTTGATATGTATAGGACCCACTCAACACCAGGTGGGTTGTGAGCTATTCCACCCATCTAAGCAATGAAGAAAACATGATTCTAAAGCTGCATTTTTTCAGTACTGAGTTCACGAGTAATTCATCATAGTATGACAGAGCATTGCGTGACAAAATGAAATTGTGCAGAATTGCTGGTAGCCGAACAAATTGAGCTCACGTGGCTTGGTACGTTGTCTTTCTTGTCTCCCCACGCACAGAAATCATGTCACAAACCTATTTTCTCGTACCTGTTCTGTTGCTTGAATGTCGACCGCCAGTACCGCTTCTTCGTAAGTGGTTACCGTCAGAAGAATAGCGTGATGCATCGGCAAGTATTTTAATACGCTTTTATTAGCTTCAGACGTATGCATGTAATGGAATCGTTGAATCTTTGAACTTTTTTTTTTGGTTGGTCAGGAAGAAATCGCCGCACTCCACCCTCCCCTGGTTATAAAGGGCGGGGCATGTCGAACTTCCTGTCGCTCAACAACCCGTGTCCGAACCGCGTATGAGACAGAACTCATGAAAAGGCAAAGGGGGGAAAGTGAAGCGTTTAGTGCGGAGCACATCTCTTCCATCACGCTCCCTCTTGGGATGCCGGACCGGCAGGCGCCGATTAGAATAGGTTATCCTATGGAATACCCCACTGGGTCAGAACCAGCGTGGGTCGAGGATAGCCGACCTTCCATCACCCGGATGCTCTTGCATAAAACGCATGCAGAGCAGCTTGCACGTCGTCTTCTTAGGCCCCCTTCGCTGGTCCCCAGACCGACGTGTGAAGGGAACCCGAAACACTTAGAGGGCCAGGGCTTGGGCGAGATCCGCCTCTCTGGCCCCCACTCGATGGCGGCGGGCTTGTGCGTCTCTCACGCGCTTCGCTGCCTCCTTCTGAGAGATGGTGCACTCGCAGAAGTCGAGCATCGCCTTCCACAACTCGTCGTCGCCGAGCATCAATGCTACAACACTCGGCAACGACAAGTCTTTCCTATTTTTGCGACGAGGACACGGCACCACCCCTCTCATGCGGAGCAGGCGACGAGCGTATGCTCTGCCGTGTCCAAGTCGCAACCACAATTATGGCACTCTGCCGTCGGCTCGGCTCCGATCCGGTGCAGGAACTCACCGAAGCAATCAATTCCAGTGAGCACCTGCGTGAGCCGGAAAGTGAGGCATCGTCTCTCACGATTCATCCAGTCCACAAGGACTGGGAGAATCGCCTCGACGGTCTTACGGCCAGCCGAAGGTTCGGCCAGCCGCCATGATTCAGACGGCCAGACCATGATTCCAGCACGGACCGCCCAGATTGGGCCCTCCGCGCTCTGACCACACTGGGGCTTGAAAAAAACTAACATAATACGCTTTTATTGAAAATCTAACTAAAAAACTAGAAAATAAATTTTAATAAATTTGAATTAAAAATAGTGTAAGAAAAAATGATTTTATTGTAAAAAAAGCGTGGTATCAGTAGTTATAAATATTTTATGAACAGATATGAGTAGAAGTTATTTTGATAATATCCTGAAAAGCATCCCACGCTTTTTTTACAAAACTTTTTTACAATTTATTTTACAATATGATTTTTTGTGTATGCAAGACAACGTCTGTTGGGTCCGCTAGTAGTTGTGTATAATATTTCAACGTACATATCAAAGTCTATTAACCTCTAGTTCCCATAGTACACGGAATCCAAATTTAGGGCCAGATAATCATGTGTGACTTCAGATACCCTCTTTAAGGTGGCGAAAGTCATAAGTACTGCGTCAAAAGACATATTTTGTAAAATAAATAAATTAGTTACCTAACGATTACTTTTGTATATTCTAGCATTTCTGAGACAAATTTAAAATTTGCTCTGCAAATAAATACGTTTGTGCCTTGGTCTTTCATGGGTTGGTGCAAATTATAAAAGAAATATGTTTTATGTTTTCGTGCATTATTTAAAACAATAATAAAGAAAAGTTGTAATTGACAAAAAAAACCTTAAATAGCATTATCATTATTCTCTATTGAACTAACTACAACTGTAATAAAATTCACATAAAAGGGAATATCTTTCATTCTCATTTAAAAAAAAAATACAGGCGTATTTATTTCATACTAGTCAATCAATTACAAACACTATTATTTAACGGTTTCCTACCACGATTTTCAGATTTAATGATTATTGGCTGTTTAAAAGTTTTCAGAAAAACTTGATGATACTCTGTGTATTGTCGGAGTGACCCATCGAGATCCAGTGGTAACACTAAAAACAGACTAAGAAGGTAGACAGATTTGTCTGCGCCAATGATCACGACATTTGTAATAGCGCCAATCCAATTTCGGGGAATATAGACAGAAAATTAATTATTTAAAAACAGCTACGTAATTTATACGTGTCCATGAATTTTGTCGATGAAACAATAACATCGGTACTCAATGAGCTCTTTATCCTGTAATTTTAGGACTGTTGGTTTAATTTTGGTATATTTCATAGAATGTCCCTCAGTTCAGTGTAGCTATTGGCATAGGCTTCCTCTAACATCTTCCATTGTTGTCTAGCTTTAACAATCCTCATCCAGTTGATCAGCATCGAGACTAATCGATCCTAAAGAAAAGTCCCCCTCCCAAAAAAGTGGTGATATTCCGATGTGAGCTCGTACGTAAATACTACCGATCTACCTATTTCAACAGTATTCATTCTATTGTGCAAAGTAGGACTGCCGATATATTTGAGTTGTCTCACTTTCTGGCTCAAGGTTGCATTCAAATTGTGATATCCGTCGGCTCCGGCTGATCTTCAATCAAATAAACCCTGAATTCATCTGCCCAGAACCAACAAAAATCTATTTTTTTATTTATTGCTTTGATGGGTGGACGAGATCACAGCCCACCTGGTGTTAAGTGATTACTGGAGCTCATAAACATCTACAACGTAAATGCGCCACCCACCTTGACATTTAAGTTCTAAGGTCTCAGTATAGTTACAACGGCTGCCCAAACCGAAACGTATTACTGCTTTACGGCAGAAATAGGCAGGGTGGTGGTACCCACCCGTGTGGACTCACAAGAGGTCCTACCACTAGTAAAAAATTACAAATAAAAATTAATAATTGTTACTAAACTAAGTGTAAAAATCAAATAAATTGTGATTATTCAAAAAATCGTTTCGCTTTTAACTTGCACCAAGCCCCTTGTAGGCCAAGTGTTCAGCTCGCTAATTAACCCTCTGGGCAGAGGCTTTTGTTTGGCTTTCTAATCACACATAACTGTGCCCAGTCCGGGCCATTGCCTCGGATTTATAACAATTAATTGCTAGATAAATCCCTAAAACACAATGGACGAATTATACATTGGTTTACCAATATTTAATAGTCTGTTTCGTTTTAATTACTCAAGAGTTTTCGATGGTAAGTGAAGTTTACGTTACAATTAATGGAAAATTAGATTATCTTATGAATCAATACGGTAATCTCGCAAACTTATATTGTTATTCGTGTTATTGTGATCGTTGAAATAGCTAAAAATTTTGCTAAGAAAGTTGCCTTTATAGAGCCAACATTCTGTCATAAAAATAAAACCTGGTAATTTTAATGGTAATTATCTTTCCGACTATCGCTCCGCCCACATAGACTACACTATACCGCGTGGGCAGAGACCCGTGCTCAAAAGTGGGATGAAAGGTAACTTAAGTATGTCATTTTCCAGGTTTTTTTATTGCTTAGATGGGTGGACGAGCTTACAGCCCACCTGGTGTTAAGTGGTTACTGGGGCCCATAGACATCTACGACGTAAATGCGCCACACATCTTGAGATATAAGTTCTAAGGTCTCAGGTATAATTACAACGGCTGCCCCACCCTCAAACCGAAACGCATTACTGCTTCACGGCAGAAATAGGCGGGGTGGTGGTACCTACCCGCGCGGACTCACAAGAGATCCTACCACCAGTAAAGTTAAGACTTCTTCAGACTTCAGGTTCAGGCTACTTCCATACCGAACTATGTCAAAATCGGTACGGCGAGACGAGAGTCGTGTTTTTATTACAGCTATAGTCGGTTGAATGAATTAGTTTTGTATTAAAGGTTCACTATGTGATGAGGACAAATTTTCAGCTGTAGTACATAGCAGCTACATTGAGATTATGAGACAGCTAAAGGCTTCAGTAATGGCTTAACGTAAGACGCACAACCCGTCTTACGCTCTCCATGCATCTTAGAATATAAATAATAGTTTAAAAAAACTAATAAAATACGCTTTTATAGAAAATCCAACTAAAAAATAGAAAATAAATTTGAATTAAAAATAGTGTAAGAAAAAAGTATTTTATTGTAAAAAAAGCGTGGGGTGCATGGTATCAGTAGTTATAAATATTTTATGAACAGATATGAGTAGAAGGGCTATTTTGATAATATCCTGAAAAGCACCCCGCGCTTTTACAATAAAATCATTTTTTCTTACACTATTTTTAATTCAAATTTATTAAAAATTATTTTCTATTTTTTAGTTGGATTTTCTATAAAAGCGTATTTTTTTAGTTTTAGTTTAAACTATTCTTTATTATTCAATTTAAGTAGAATTTAAATTTTTTTCAATCTTTTTTTAAAATATTCATTGAATTGTCATCGGTCCCTAATAGTATGCCAAATTTCGAGTTAATCCGACGTTTTAAAGGGGGTCAAAAATCATGTTTAAAGATTCCGTTACATACTAACATACATACGTCTGAAGCTAATAAAGCGTATTCATAATCATAAACAGAACGATTTTCGCATTTATTATTTTGAAACCTCATTAATCTTCTTCTTCTTTTTCTCCGCCTCTAGGTCGGGTCGGCACAGCTAATTTTTCTCTTCCATTCTTTTTGAAACGTCATTAATCGGACATAAATAATGCCGTCAAGATATTGTCAATCTAAATGCTATCTTCTCGTTAAAATCGATATCTTCCATACAACCATCAACAGGATTAATCTAAAAGAAATTAATCGAGGGTTGCTTACCGAAAAAAAAAAAAGAAAAAAATATATTAATTAATTTAGATAAACGATAACAGAAGAACAGAAAAAGAATTAGATAAATGATTGATTACATAAAACCTTAAATATATATTAGGAATAATAGACTTTCCCTAATCTGTTTATTATTAGTTAACAATCGACTCATCTCGATCTTATATTTATTAGTGATCATATAAGATGAGGTTGAACATTTATTGACATAAGTATTGGTAATTATTGTAGTAATGAAATAAAAATTACTTTTAGATTAGTTGTATTCTTTTTTCTTTTAATTGTTCTAGACGGGGAAATCATGCCTGCGACCTAAGCTGTTAAGTACTGTGCTGTCATAATCATCATCATTTCAGCCTATCGCCGTCCACTGCTGAACATAGGCCTCTCCAATAGATTTCCAGTGTGACCGGTCCATTGCCACCTGCATCCAACGAGACCCAGCGCTTTTTACTAGGTCGTCGGTCCATCTAGTAGGTGGCCGTCCCACACTGCGCTTGCCAGTACGTGGTCGCCACTCCAGGATCTTTCTGCCCCATCGACCGTCCTCTCTTCGTGCTATGTGGCCGGCCCATTGCCACTTCAGTTCACTAATTCTACGGGCTATGTCAGCAACCTTCGTTCTTCTACGGATCTCCTCATTTCGGATTCGATCACGTAGAGAAACTGTACTGTGCTGTAAGCTAAGGTAAGTAGCGACTCTATTGGCACTGCGGTTCTGATCTTCCACCAGCAACTGTGGAAGATCAGACCGATCGACTATTCCTTCTAGTTTTCATTTCTGTTTTCCAACGTAGAATAAGATTCAATACAAAGGAAAAACAACTATAATGATGCTGGCTTAAATAATACAAAATATGTCATTACATCAACGTAAAAATAGAAAAAAAATATACATGTAATCTACACATAAAAATAAAATTGGAGTGTCTGTTTGTAATATTGAAATAACCGCTTTTTACTACATGAATATGAATAGTACGGTACATACACCAAAATAATATTTTTTACAATTTTTGTCTGTCTGTTTGTTCCGGCTAATCTCCGGAACGGCTAGACCGATTTTGACGGGACGTTCACTGATAGGTATCTGATTATATAAGGAGTAACTTAGGCTACTTTTTTTAGAATAGCTTCGCCCTGCGGCGTCACCCGCGGTACGACAATAACCGCGGGTAACATCGCGGGACTCAGCAAGTATTATATAAAAAATTATAAGACGATCAGTAAATCTTTATATACATATATTTCTTCTGTGCGTGTGTTTGTCACTGAACTCCTCCTAAACGGTGGGACCGATTTAAATTTTTTTTTTTGTATGCGTTTAGGTGACTCTCTCGGATGGCTTAGATTCACAAATCATCCCGGCAGATGGCGCGGCAGTCCGTATCTAGGTTTTTTTATTTTTTTTATTGCTAGAAGAGTGGACAAGCTCACAGCCCACCTGGTGTTAAGTGGTTACTGGAGCCCATAGACATTTACGACGTAAATGCGCCACCCACCTTGAGATATAAGTTCTAAGGTCTCAAGTATAGTTACAACGGCTGCCCCACCCTTCAAACCGAAACGCATTACTGCTTCACGGCAGAAATAGACAGGGTGGTGGTACCCACCCGCGCTGACTCACAAGAGGTCCTACCACCAGGTTCCAGACAGTATTCTATCTCGGATATTGTCATAAAATATTCCATTGCCAACGTTTGTGTATAATCTTGCTTTTTTATCAGCACAAGTCAGTAAAAATCCTAGGTTGATGAAATAATCCTACTGATCTCTGAGCATTATTTCGTAATCCGACTGTCGTAGACTGGCCTGTGTCTGCTCTCGGAGGCTTCAAACGAATCAGACCAGACGCTCTTTTATTTGTTTAGCTGCATTCCAACCGGGTTAGGTCTAGGGTCTTTGAGTGGCATGAGATTATTGGCTTATGGTTTGACTACTATTCCATTTTATATTCCGAGGATAAATGATTATTGATATTATTATTAGGAATAATGGTAAATCTATACTAATATATAAATCTACAGTGGTTTTTACGGATATTCCGTTATAACTACTGAACCATGCATCCGATTGACTTGAATCTTGGTATCCGTGTAGAAAATACATGTACTTATTGGATAAGCTAATATTTACATGAGAGTTGGACTCCCTAATAATAATGACAATAAATAATAATGTTAATTTTAAATGCCCAGCGAAGCGGGCGAGTGCGACTAGTAAAGGATAAAACACGTAGTACCATTTTGTTTTACAATGTTGCTTCAACTTTTTCGGAGTTTACCCTCTAAAAATCGATCACATTTAAAAACCCTTATACCAATATTGGCTTGGTAGTAAAATAGCACATTAACATAGAAAACGTTCAGAGTTGTTACTTTCAACAATGTCAGATTCGGTTAGCACAATCTAAGTAGATTATAAGAATAGATACCAACTTTTCGGTACATAATTGAGTGATTGCCGAATTATGGTCGAAGCAGTTTTGCGAATTAGTACCGTGTAATCTTTTTGGGCGTTGCTACATTAAAGATGATCACTAGTTATTGTATTCTACCTTGAAATAGCTTCCGAAGCCCTTCCGCTTGAAGAAACATGCCAACAATTTTCACAAAATTGAATACTGTTATTTATATTAGACTCTAGTTAGAGAAACAAGATTGGGTGGTTATATGCACGATTTAAATTATAAAAAAATTTCGTATTCTATATCCAGATATATATTTGTGATTAAATGTGTGTTTTATTTGGTATTAGTATCAAAGATTCGATGTTTTTAATTGAACTTTAATTAAGTTTACCAAATTGAAATAGCTGAAAAAGTTTTTTTTTAATTATTTTTTCCAAATTTTAAACTTCGAATGGCTCTCCTGTGGAGTTCCAAAAATATTGCTTAAACCATCTAGCCTTTTACCCCTCAATATGTTTTTAATGTGTATCTCTGTATATACATATTTTGTGTATTTTTTACACTATTCATAGTATAAGATTTCTTTGAATAACTGACATAAAAATTATAGTTGGTCGGAATTTCTGGAAAGAGCCAAAAACAACCAAGCGATTTTTTTTTCTAAAAGTAGTTAGTCCCTGCTTTATATTTCGGGTTCCAAGAGATACTTATCAGATTTATGAAGACACAATTGAAATAGCTCAAAAGACAATACTTCGAAGGTGAGATAAGCAAAATGTAGTAGTCGTTGTGAAAGGGACGGTAATCTTCTTAAGCTTAATCTAGTACGGCTCAGTTTGTCCACGCAAATTTATTTAGCCTTAATTAACACGTTGAACCTAAAACTAGAAAACATAGGTAGCAACTATAAATTACTGGTGGTAGGGCGTCTTGTGAACCCGCACGACGGTACGGGTACGAACCACCACCACCTTGCCGTGAAGCAGTAATGCGTTTCGGTTTGAAGGGTGGACCAGCCATTGCACTACAAAAAGTGAGCCTTAAAATTCGTGCCTTAAGTTGTGTGGCGGAATTTACCTTGTTGATGCCGATGGGCTCCGTTAGCTAGTCGCGAAATCATCTACCCATCTAAGCAAAAAGGACCATGCCATATTCTGTAACATCCGATGGACGAATTAGCACATTAAGCATCTGTTATCCTTAAACATCACAAGCTCAACGTCGCTAGCCACGATGAGACTCATTGACGAAGTCTCAGTTTATCTTCTTTTATTTGAAATTTAGGAAACTAACAGTACCTACCATTAAAAAGAAAGTCAACTTATTACTTACAAAGCGACCAATAAACAGCATCTTCTAAATTGTTCTAAAAAATACCAATAAATTTGCGAGACATCTCGAAACGTCACGAAAAATATTATATTTATGTACTTCAAAGACGTTTTTGGTGACGCTGGAAATACAAAACGAAGGGGTCTGTATACTTTGTCAATTTGTGTCAAACGCATACTCCAGACCGTCTCGATATATTTGCTTTCATACTTCCAATATTTATTTAACGTTTTTTTCGATCGTGACATTTTTGCTATGAATACGTGAATGATTCCATCAACATGCCTACTTTTTCTATGGCACGATGTGGATAAGCGACCTCAAAGCGCATCTGGTACTAACCCTAGTGACTGTTTTCAGACTTCGTTCCGGGCACATCCCACCCAATAAATTTGCTCATTTAATGGGGAAGGCTCCTTTATTTAGATCCCAAGTCTTCAGTTTGTGATGTAGTCGAAGATGCTTTTCACAATATGATGGAGTGTGCGCGGAATGATGATTTCACACAACAATTCTTTGCAAAACATACAGATTTTCGACAAGTTGGAGGTGTAAATTACGTATTAGCCTTTCCGGAATCCGAAATGGCTAAGTCACTTTATAAAGCCGTTGGAGCCGTTTCCGAGATTCAGATTACATATATATATATACAAGAATTGCTCGTTTAAAGGTATAAGATATCTGTGATAGTTTAAATACATCGTTTGAATGTATTTTCAAATTGTAATTCCCATTTTGTATATTGGAAGCTCATCGATTCGACGAACACAATCCGAATGAACCACCAGTTTGCCAACAAAGTAGATTGCTATTCAAAAATTGATTTACTTATGAACTCTGACTCGGCATTTCTAATGTTTCTTTCCGACACACAATACCATTACACGCCCACACAATGCTGTGGGTGTTTCATCAGCTTACCGTTAAAATAATATTAGTTCCTTTTTATCTGAAAAATGTTTGTGCTTAATGTTTTTTTTTTATGTTTGGTATTAAGTAGTCATTGCTAATTAATGCATTGCGTTACGTCACGGTAGATATTGGCCTTAAGTATTAGTATTTTCCAAACTAAATCGGAAGTCTTGATTACCGGTGGTAGGACTTCTTGTGAGTTCGCGCGGGTAGGTACCACAACCCTGCCTATTTCTGCCGTGAAGCAGTAATGCGTTTCGGTTTGAAGGGCGGGGCAGCCGTTGTAACTATACTGAGACCTTAGAACTTATATCTCAAGGTGGGTGGCGCATTTACGTTGTAGATGTCTATGGGCTCCAGTAACCACTTAACACCAGGTGGGCTGTGAGCTCGTCCACTCATCTAAGCAATAATAAAAAATAAAAATAAAACTGTATTACGGCAAAAGTCGCAGGTTAATGAGACCTAAGTCCTCTAGAAAGAACGGAAGATCTATAATAACATGGTGTGTGACCGCAGAACTCAAGCCCGCGACCAATAAGAGTAGCTATTGAAGAAGTCAGTATATTCTATCTTTTCTGACATTGGAATCGAATTCATACAATTCACTAAAATTGAGCGACGCCAGGTGGGGGAGGAAAGTCCTCGAATGGAGGCCACGGATGGGTACCAGGAGCGTGGGGCGTCCTCCGACCAGGTGGACTGACGACTTAGTGCGCACGGTGGGAAGTCGTGGGATGCGGAAGGCGGAGGACCGCATTATGTGGAAGGCATTGGGGTAGGCCTATGTCCAGCAGTGGACAGATAAAGGCTGATGATGGTGATGATGATGAGCGATTGAGTTGTGTTTTCGCGGAAATAGCATACATGGAGAAAAAAAACTATTCATTCAAAGTAATATCTTAATTGAAATACCTCGTATTACCATGTTAATTACATTTGTTTTGATTTTACTTCGAAAATTTGTTGTTGAAATATATAAAACCCAATTTAATTATGAATTTTGTAAGGGACGATCAGAATTTTACCGTTATATTCTCGTTTAAATAACATGAGGATTAATATTTACACATTCAGTGTGATTACTTCGTTTTCAGAGTAGACCGATAACGTTGGCATTCAATAAAGTGCACGCATAGGACTTTTCGAGTTCATTTTTTATTAACAAATACATTTTATAAACAAATATTACTGTTCAATTTTTTTTATTGCTTAGATGGGTCGACGAGCTCGCAGTCCACCTGGTGTTAAGCGGTTACTGGAGCCCATAGACATCTACAACATTAATGCGCCACCCACCTCGAGATATAAGTTCTAAGGTCTCAGTATAGTTACAACGGCTGCCCCACCCTTCAAACCGAAACCCATTACTGCTTCCAGGCAGAAATAGGCAGCGCGGTGGTACTTACCCGCGCGGACTCACATGAGGTCCTTCCATCAGTAGTTACGCAAATTATAATTTGCAGGTTTGATTTTTATTACGCGATGTTATTCCTTCACCGTGGAAGTCAATCGTGAACATTTATTTTGTTGAGTACGTATTTCATTAGAAAAATTGGTACCCGCCTGAGATTCGAACACCGGTGCATCGTTCAACACGAATGCAACGGACGTCTTATCTTTTAGGCCACGCCAACTTTTTAAAATGACTATAATATGGAATCGCAAACAAAGAAGGTTTGATATGATTTTAGACAATATAATTACATTATATTAGACCTTGGCATTGTTTCATAGTATTTGTGCACTTCGTTTAAAATTATCAACAAAAATCTTTTCTCTTTCGTTTTCACCCGCATTGTTATTAAACCATATTTTGCGTTTGTACAAAACAAATCTCAGCTGCCTCTGTGCAATGGCCGGCTTTCCAATTAACCCAATGTTAATAGACTCACCGCTTGGATGAATGCGACCTGTATCAGTACGTCACATCACTACACGTGTTACTAGTTATGTGTTTATTCAATTTTCTTTGGAAAACGTATTGGGAACTTCTTATTGTGCCAATTATATAAGGAAAATCATTAAGCGACCGAGTTATTAGGTCGGTCATTCGTTTCCAAAACTTGTATGAGCAAGATTTTGTCGAAATTATCTTTGAGTTGATTGAGGTCAATCACTAGCCACTTAAGCCTAAAGTGATTGTTATAGCCCAAAAACGGACGCTATTATCGACTTTAGTTGATTCCACACTTAGCCATCATTACACAATATCTCATTAATCAAAATAATTAAATAGAATTAATTATCTATACTATGATATATATATGTAAGCTTGAAGGTAGACATTATCTTGTTGAACACCAAGTAAAACGATGTCACTTCTGATTCCTGATTTAATCAACAATATGTTATCTTAACAATTCACTTTAACACTTGTCCAACTTTAACCAGTACGTACAACAGTCACTGAATCACACAACGTAACAAGGAATAGTAAGTGCACCAGGCAAGCGCAGTCCAACGAATGTTTCTCGCAAGGCACGCACCGCCTTTTTATACTAGCCGGCGCAGCTGGCTTATGAGTCACTTCTGTTGCACGAGTGGAACGACACGGCCGGCGCACCCGGCTTGTGTGAGTCACGCCTGTTGCACGTGATGTTTATTAGAAATATTGTTAACGCCGTCACGGCCATACTGACATGCGCTCGTCCTCGTGCGCCTTTTTATGGTTGTTCTGTAGACAATAAGCGTATTCGTTCATCCTGACATTAACGGATGCAACTTAAAACGTGGTCTATGATATTAACAATCTAATACGGTTCGGTTCGCATAATTCTTCAGAAAATCCTATACTGGCTATAAATACTGACTGCTTACATACCTGGGCCAGTTCATTTAAATCTCTTCAGGTATGTAAGTATGTCCCTTTTAACTTAAATCGGAATTGTTATCCCTTCAGTTTTTCGAACTGGACCGGATAATGCTAGACCGGATCGCAATCCCTGTAGCTAATTGTTGTGGCTAGTCCGGATGAAAATCCCTATAGCCAAGCCATTGGACCAGGCCTTTCCCGCTTCACCGGACGGGTGGGCGAGCAAAGGCTCAGCCAAGAGGGGTGGGATTTGCTAACAACTGCCCGAGTGCCTCC
>NW_021011572.1:183598-315085 GCF_003987935.1 Bombyx mandarina | reverse complement strand
AGGAGACCTAACAACTCAAGAGCAATTGCTTCGCGAATGAATCTACTACCGGATCGGAATCGTGACCCACTGAGAAGATCCGGCGAGAAACTCAGTGGGCTGATGCATGGGTTAGGTTGCACGTCGACCTCTTTGTAGAGTTCGATGAGTACGGTTACCGGGGTTCCTCAGCCTGCTCCTAGTGTTAGAGCTGAAGGTATCTAATGCAAGAGTTATTGGATCTGGTGGATCCGTAAGGACGTGTCTAGGGCGACGACGGTGACTTGCTCCTGCGTGATCAGGATTCGGGGTGCAGTAATGTTGAAGGGACCTTTATATTTTCGGTCTAATTTACGAAAACAAAACCCCCAGCGGAAAAGAGTTTGACTTTAGCTTTGCCTCGACTAAACCAAGCTTCTGTAAATCAAGATCTAATCTAGAGGGATTATCACTCTGTTGAAACTTAGATATTTCAAGTGAACTACCCTGAACGGTAAACATCTATTCTATTGGAGTAAACCCTGTTACTCGACAACGTGTACTATTAAGGGCGAGTTGAATATCCCCTAACTGCTCTTGCCATGATTGGTTCGAGTTACTTTCAGATCAAAGAGTGACTTGTTCATGAAACCGCTTACCATTGAATAAATTACTATGTTTTTGAGACTACATTCTGACCTTGAATGGAACATAAAGGGGAAGCCAAAACCACTTATCTGTAACACACTGAAGCTCTGGGACACACGTTGACGTCTCTGGTTGGACCTGCCACAGCACAGTCTCCTACGAGGCGGCGCACCCTAGCGCAAGTGCAGCCGGAGCGCGGGGGCTCCAATATCGGCAGTCCGTGCTGGAGGCGTGATCTCGTCGTTTGGCGGACCCGTCGGCCGGCCTCCGTACCGTCGAGGCGATCTGCCCGGTTCTCGCGGACTGGGTGGGCCGCGACCGCGGAAGTCTCACCTCCGGCTACCTGTGCAGACTCACAAGACATTTTACCACCATGCAAACTTCTTACCGCAACAAATCTTACCAGCCACCACGCAAACTACAATTTTACGGGTTCCACCTCTCTTACACGATGTTACTCCCACACTGAGGAAGCCAACCGCGAACACTTGTCAAGCACGCACAAGCACGCACTTCACCGGAAAAACCTGCATCCGCCAGCGGAACCCGAACACCGCCGCATCGCCAGACACGAACGCACCGGACGTCTTATCTTACAGGTCACGACGACTTCAGATGTGTCAATTTTTCTTCCCCACGGAAACTTGCTTGCTTTCTTGTTTGCTTGCTTGCTGGAGCCCGAAGTCATCGAACGTGTAGTGTTATTGGTATTGAATCGAGTAGATTCTAAAATTTCAGCGACAATTCACAGTCTCATGTCCTGGTTTACTGTACTAGTGCCATGTAACTCTAGCAGTAGTCATTGGCTTAAAAACGATTCGTGTCGGAACTACCCACTCGTCATGACAGATCCATTATTGCGATCGAAGTTTCACTTGAGATTTGCACTTGCCTTAATTTCTTGCAATAGCTTGTTACGTGTTGTATTTCCGTTAGTAAATGCCATGTGATGAAGTCGACAGTCAAACTGGGCAACATGAGCCAGAACGTAAGATGTGACGATTTCTTCGTGGCTCAGATCTTCCATCGAGGTAACAGAGACGTTATTACACGACTTACGTATGCTGCATTCACGTTCTTGTGGCGTACCACTACTAGTATTCTGATCTGCATAATGTTTTTTTTTTGCTGTACTTCGAACATGTTCAAACACGTCACGCCAGTGAGAGTAGAGTCCTGATCTCACTTCTGATGTAAGCTTGGAGGTAGACATTATCTTGTTGAACACCAAGTAAAACGATGTCACTTCTGATTCCTGATTTAATCAACAATATGTTATCTTAACAATTCACTTTAACACTTGTCCAACTTTAACCAGTACGTACAACAGTCACTGAATCACACAACGTAACAAGGAATAGTAAGTGCACCAGGCAAGCGCAGTCCAACGAATGTTTCTCGCAAGGCACGCACCGCCTTTTTATACTAGCCGGCGCAGCTGGCTTATGAGTCACTTCTGTTGCACGAGTGGAACGACACGGCCGGCGCACCCGGCTTGTGTGAGTCACGCCTGTTGCACGTGATGTTTATTAGAAATATTGTTAACGCCGTCATATATATATAATATATATAATATTATAAAGAGGAAAGGTTTGTTTGTTTGTTTGTATTGAATAGGCTCCGAAACTACTGAACCGATTTGAAAAATTCTTTCACTGTTTGGAAGCTACACTATTCCCGAATGACATAGGCAATAATCTTTACTAAAACTCCAATAATGCAACCAACGGCGTAAAAAAATTACCTAAAATATTCTTTACATCGCGTGCCCTGCGAAAACTATTGATGATAGAATAAAATAATGTACTACGACTTTGTAGAACACATTATTATTTACAAAAAGTGTCGCGATAGTATATGTCTAACTATTACAGTTATGACGGAGTAAGTGTTCTTTTATTTAAAAAAATAAAACAACGTCAAATATCGTTGAAGTTTTTGTAAAAGACCCGAGCGGAGCCGGAGTGAGTCGCTATCTTCTATAAAATTTTCATAATGAGCTGGGCGAAACGATTTTCTTCATACGTCTTACTACGAATATAACTTGAATAATTTTCAAGGTTTTTCGGTTGAATTTTCCTTTTTACACATTCAAAAGGCCATAAATTCGACAGAAGCGGAGAAGCGTTCAACATACGCTGAAATTATAAAAAAAAAGTCCTTATAACAATAATTATGAACCCACTTCACGCCGAAAATTCTGTTTCATGAATTATGGGACCGAATATTTTCCTGGCAATTAATTTTGAAGGCATTTTTTTACAGCGGCCACAGTATAATAATGATAGTCGGTTAGTTCTACACGATTTAAGCGGAGTCTTCACAATAATTGTAATAATTTAAATAGATATGATCGATCATCATTAATAATACCTCAGAGCATTCTGAATGGAATTTACATAATAAAACCCGAGAAAAACCAATAGTCCCTCGTAGTCACAGAGTAGAGACATGCTTAACGAAAGAAATTTTATGTACAGAGTAAAATTATTGGTACGCATTGATTTACCGAAAGCATTCCGGGTACATACATCAAAATTAACTTAAATTATATTTTCGTGACTAAATGAGATATCTGTATAAATGCTATTTTATAAATATATCAATAAACTACATCTTTTTAATTTTCATCGTGAAAATCAACGACCTATGACTTAATATTGATCCACTTGGAACAATAGGTATACTTTAATAAAGGTAGCCCTGGCGTAAAAGTCTTGGAGTTGTACTCATAATTTTCTTCAATCCTCGTGATTCTTTGACGTTATTAGAACTACTTTTATTGGTGGTAAGACATCTTGAGTCCGCGCGAGTAGTTACCACCTCTACCTACCACTCTACCTATTTCTACCGTGAAGCTTGAAAGGCAGCCGTTGTACTGTTAAAACTAAAACTTAGAACTTATGACTCGAGGTAGGTGGCGGCATTTACGTCGTAGGTGTCTATGGGCCGCAGTAACCACTTAACACCAGGCGGGCTGTGAGCTCGTCTACCCATCGAAGCAATAAAAAAAAGGGTAGAGCAGCCGTTGTACTGTTAAAACTGAGACTTAGAACTTATGACTCGAGGTAGGTGACGGCATTTACGTCATAGGTGTCTACGGACTCCGGTAACCACTTAACACCAGGTGGGTCGTCAGCTCGCCCATCCACTTAAGCAATAAAAAATAATAATAAAACTTTTACAGTTTTCTACCGCTTTGTTAATTTTCATTTCTTATTCCCGCCGCTTAAGCACTTTGTAGTTTTCGTAGCAGTAATCCCAGACGACTACGGTCTTATTCGCAGACAATTTGAAAATTGCGGTAGCTGCTGACAACTGTGATTATTCTAGAAAAATACTTCTGGCATTTACTTTGTTTTAAACACAGAAAGAACCGACATTATCTCGAAGCAGTATATCGTACGGGTCATTGCAAATTCGGATTAAATATTATTGAAACCGCGTAACGATTTGTCGCGAATTGAAGCATATTTATTATAGTACTAGCCGTACTCGCCCGCTTTGCTGGGCATTTAAAATTAACATTATTATTTGTTTTCATTATTATTAGGGAGTCGAACACTCATGTAAGTATTAGCCTATCCATTAAGTACATGTATTTTCTACATAGATACCAAGTTTCAAGTCAATCGGATGCACGGTTCAGTAGTTATAACGGAACATCCGTAAAACTATTGTAGATTTATATATTAGTATAGATTATTATTAGGGAGTCCAAGACTCATATAAATATTAACCTATCCTTTAAGTGCATGTATTTTCTACATGGATACCAAGTTTCAAGTCAATCGGATGCACGGTTCAGTAGTTATAACGGAACATCCGTAAAAACCACTGTAGATTTATATATTAGTATGGATATGGATTATTATTATATATTAGTATGGATTATTATTAGGAAGTCCAACACTCATATAAACATTAGCTTATCCATTAAGTACATGTATTTTCTACATGGATACCAAGTTTCAAGTCAATCGGATGCACGGTTCAGTAGTTATAACGGAACATCCGTAAAAACCACTGTAGATTTATATATTAGTATAGAAGTATAGATATAGACGAACCCAATTATTGCGCACTCTAAAGCTACGTCATTCAATTGAATTATCGGAGCGGTTAATGCGTCAGTAAAATGAACACGACTACAAAATAGTTTCATTCGTTAAGCTAGGTCGTTCCGCGAATATTAAGATTGTGTTGAATCTCCAACGTCACTTGGTGAGTTATCACATGCGAAATGAAATGTCTCCGGGATCCGCGCTATCCAACGGAATGTGCGGATAACGGAAATTACTTCAACTCGTGTCGGGAGTTTCAATCTCTTGATGTACGATGGAGGGGAGTGTTGGTACACGGGTCTTAAGTAACATTACTTTGACTAAGTAATTCTAATAAACAAGACGAGCGAGTTCTTTTAATATGGCTGTTACCCGCCCATTAACAATGTCAATAGAAGTCAACGCAATGTTGGAACGATGTCAACAAAACGTCGCTGTAATGTCGGAACATGTCAAAACATAAACAGACCAATATGGGGCTATTATTAGTACTGGTTAGTATAAATAGCAGTATTAGTATAGTAGCCATAGTAAGTGGTTACTGAAACCCATAGACATTTACAACGTAAATGCGCTACCCATCTTGAGATATAAGTTCTAAGGTCTCAAGTATAGTTACAACGGCTGCCCTACTATTCAAACCGAAACGCATTACTGCTTCACGGCAGAAATAGGCAGGGTGGTGGTACCTACCCGCGCGGACTCACAAGAGGTCACAAGAGAGCACCACTTCCCACTCACTTGACTTGCTACAATCCTACGGTGAACAGCTCTGTACTTGTGCATTGTAATAATCGTAATTTAAAATACAAACTGTAAAAAAATATTAAAACATTCATTTTTCATACACCACTGTTTTCCTCCTCAACAATTATTATTAGTAAAACCAGTCACACGTTCTGAAGGTGAAGATAGCTAGTGCCCACTGCTGGCTAAAGAGCTTTTTACTGGTGGTAGGACCTCTTGTGAGACCGCGCGGGTAGGTACCACCATCCTGCCTATTTCTGCCGTGAAGCAGTAATGCGTTTTGGTTTGAAGGGTGGGGCAGCCGTTGTAACTGTGTGATCTTAGAACTTATATCTTAAGGTGGGTGGCACATTTACGTCGTAGATGTCTACTGGATCCAGTAACCACTAAACACCAGGTGGGCTGTGAGCTCGTCCACCCATCTAAGCAATAAAAAAAAAGGTGGCCTGCGATCTTGCTCGTGCTTGTCCACAAAAACTCTCGTCAATCAGCCAACTAAATCTAACTAAAACATCTCACATCCAACACCGCGCGTGATCCTTCGGCACTTAGCATAAACGATTCTTATTGTCCGCTTCCACAATGGAGGCTGTTCTCAGAAGGATTTTTTCTATCAATGATCTTCAAAGCACAAGGGACTTACAAAGAAAACATAACAGTGGGTTATAAATAAATCATAGTACAGTAAATAAATAAGCGGTAGGTTGGAAGCGTTACCCAGCCGTGGTTTGGAATACTAGGGACCACGAGTGAGGTTATGGAGTGTCAAAATTGAATGCTACATTTGCAATTTATTTGCACTGGGCACGCGGAGTAGCGACCCCACCCTAGTACTTAAATTCAGTGGGCCCTATTTTACACCGACCGGTCATAAATCTAGGCAGATAATGCTCAAAAAAGATACTACACTACAAGCGTAAGGAAACAATTCATTGCGGATAAGCCGATTTATATTTTCCGTTTGAAGCGTGTTTTTCGCGGTTGTTTTCCGGAATTTGGTGGTCGTCATCGTCTCTTCATTAAATTATGTCTTCAAAAAAACAGGATCTACGATTTTCGTTCATATTTGCATAATTTTTAGTTAATTGAAATCGAAAATTCTGGTATTTGTCGAGTCACAAGGTGTGTACTCTTTGTAGTAAAATAACTATGTATAATATAAAATTAAGACAATTTTCAAATTGCCATGTGGCAATGTTTGCTATGGTCCTGTCTTGAATGGTGGATTTCTTCGAACACGTTTTGCGACGAGATGCCTAGTACATAGAACGCCTCATTGTACAGAGAAGGGTTGATGATACAAGACCGCGCGGGAAGTCACCAACTCGGTGAACTGACAAAATTAAAATTGTAGTGGGAGGTCCCCTAAATGCTGTAACATGGCCTCGAGCAGAGTGATATGGCGGGGCATCGTGAGAAGCATCAAGTCTGCCAACACTACATGACGATCACGACCACTCTGTGAAGAGTGACCCGATTGAGAAGAAAAAGAAATGTGGCAACATTGTTGGTGGGAGCAATGGCGGCAGTGGGGTAGAAAAATCGTGGAAGGCTGTGTACTTTGTAATGAGCATGCATCTAAATATTTGTAAAAATGGAATGGTAACTAAATCGGTACAGAATTAAGTAAATTACTGCAGTTCGTTTATTATTTCCTGTCTGGTGGAAGCATAGTTTACAGGTGCGAATGCTTTTCTATCCAACGCCCTAATCCCTATATTAAATCCCGATGAGTACTATAATTATGTTTATTGGAACCAATAAGCGTACGTATATAACGATTTCAAGAGTAGCTTATCCGAAATGTGCACAAAATTATATCAAATCGCTAATCGTTCACGCCGGAACCAACACTTTTTGGGTCACTCACATGTAAAGGATATCAAAGGGCCCGTATTCTCCAACTCAGTATTAAATTACCCGTTCGATAAATCACTTTGTACTTCGCCAGCCTTGTTCGCTTTCATTGAAACTTTGTACTGTGATCTCAACATTGTTTCAAATCATTAATTAGGTGAGGAATTTAAGGGGAGGTTTTTTGCTGTGTCATTCTTAAATCGGTCGACGGATTCACTTTTTGCCAACACTGATGAACGAGCAAATATTTGGAGACTATATAGGCTTTAAAATTTAGATTAATTTGCTGCTTTATCAACAATACTACAAAAATTTACTAGTACCAACAGTAAGTCATTTTATAGATATTTTTGCTATAGCTGACTCGATGGTGCAATTGTTAGCGTTTCTAACTGCTGGGCCCAGGTTTGTAGGTTTGGCCAAACACTTGTGTGATGAACAGATTTGTTTGCTTTTTGTCTGATGTTTAATACCTATATATTACAGTCCCTGATTCATACAGTTCAAGGAATCCTACTTTTGAGGCCTTGTATGATGTGGTTATCATAAATTTTATTATTAAAATTAACATAATCGGTAAATAAGTTTGTGATAACTTCGAAGACTTCTGCTAGAGTTTATAAATTCACACATTTGTCGTTTAAGTGTAATAAAACGAATGAAATGGCGGTTGAGAATGTGCCACTTTATTGTTTGTTAATTGACTATGGTTCACTAATATTATAATAAACCTTGAGCTTGTTGACAACTTTATTTACCTAGGCTCCAACATTAACAATACTGGATCCAGCGAACCTGAAGTACGACGGCGTATTGGAATGGCAAAGGGAGCCATGACCCAGCTCGGTAAAATCTGGAAGGACCGTAACATTACCCAGAAAACAAAGATAAAACTGGTGCTCACTCTGGTCTTTTCCATTTTTCTATACGGAGCGGAGACGTGGACCCTTAAAGCGGCTGATCGCAAACGCGTGGATGCTTTTGAGATGTGGTGCTGGATTTTATTCACTATGCGACGTTAATATAAATTAAACTATTATTATTTTTATATAAATAAACAAATTCTAAAAATTCTTAATAAAGGTTCGTAATGTATAATAGCATCAGTGTTAACTATCTCCTATAATATCGCAGTTACGTATATATCTAATCTTGTCGTATTTTCTCATGTGTTCTTATTGTACGACAGAAAAGTATCTGCAAATCACAATACAATTACATATCTTTAATACAACACAAGTATCTCTCTAAAACTCTTAAGTCTTATCACAAATGTTCCTACCTGATAAGGGCTGATAAGGGCGTGTCTAGGGCGTAGACTATATGATCTGCCTTAAGAAAACAATACGCTATATTTTAAGATACGATATGTCTTACGGATGTCAAATACCAAGAGACACCCAGGACCAAAGGTTAATTCACAAAACGCTCTCATAAAACTTCGTCTTGCCCAGAACACGATGTAATATATTCTATTGGACAAACTTGAGGAGCTCTTAAACTACTCGATCGATAAGTTACCAAGCCCTTGGCTCGTATTGTATTTATTAAAATCAAGCGGCTCAAGTATTCTGTATGCTGTGATTCACTATGATACATGTAATGAAATATAAATGGTGAAATATAAATCTACTGGTGGTAGGACGTCTTGTCTACTGGTGTTAAGACATCTTGTCTACTGGTGTTAAGACGTGCTGTCTACTGGTGGCAGGACGTATTGTGAGTCCTCACGAGTAGGTACCACCCTGCTTATTTTTGCCGTGAAGCAGTAATGCGTTTCGGTTTGAAGGATGAGACAGCGATTGACACCTTAGAACCCTTGTTTTAGGGTGATTGGTATGGAACGGACTAACCGCTGGGACCTTGATTGACTGCGATGCTTCACGACTTACCTTTTAGGATTACATCCGGCTGAATTTTAACGTTAGTCGTTAGAGCTTCATATAACAGTTCGTCTTCACGTTTTGCAAGTTGCAATATTAAAATATTGTAATATGTTAACTGGTGGTGGGACGTCTAGTGAGTCCGCACAGGTAGGTCTCACCACCCTACCCTATTTCTGCCGTGAAGCAGTAACGCGTTTCGGTTTGAGGAATGGGACAGCCATTGTACTGTTAAAACTGAGACCTTAGAACCCTTGTTTTAAGGTGATTGGCGGCATTTACTTTGCTCATGTCTATGGGCTCCAGTAACCATTTAACACCAAGTGAGCCAATTCATCTTACCAACAAATTAAAAAAAACATCCGAACGCGAGTTTAAGCCATCAAGGCAATTGCACTAGTTCACATTGCGTTCTTCACGAAAAAGACAGTGCAAGTGAACTTTAATCGGGTCCTTCTACCAGATAGTGACTATTAATCTATACTAATATTATAAAGAGGAAAGATTTGTTTGTTTGTTTGTATTGAATAGGCACCGAAACTACTGAACCGATTTGAAAAATTTTTTCACTGTCTGGAAGCTACAGTATTCGTGAGTGACATAGGGAATAATCTATTTGAAAAAAATTAGGGATCCTTACTAAAACTGCAATAATGTAACACAATGTGTAAAAAATTACCTAAAATATTCGTTACATCGCGTGCCCTGCGAAAACTATTGATGATAGGATAAAATAATGTACTACGACTTTGTAGAACACATTATTATTTACAAAAAAGTGTGTGTGTCCGCTCCGACGCACGACTGGAGTTTACTGGATATAAATATAAATTTGTGTCAGTTGAATACAGTAAAATATGGAAGTTACGTATTCTAGTGAGAATGATCCGGGAGTTGCGGAACACGTGGATGCGGTAATTAAGTAAGTCTATATAATTCACTTTTACAATTAATATATAAGTTGTCCATTCACTGATAGAAGGAATTGTTTATATTTAATAAGCTTTATTAATAAATGATTTGTAGCGGGTTATATTCGGGTATCAACCCACTAACAGTTGATACGTTCAGGAATCGAACCCGAACGGCGTCCGGCCACAAGCAAAACGATGTCGGTAAATTAAACGAAACAATACGAGAAATAGTTCTATATTACGACAACACGATACACTACAGATTATTAACAAATTAACGAGACACAAAACAAACGACTAACAAATATATGAAAATACAATAATGAGAGAAACGCGCGATCAGTACGAGGCTTTGTGGCGGACTGCCGGCGCAGCAGCCCGGCGTCACCTGCGATAACGCGGCCGCGCGTTGGCTCCTGATTGGCGCGCGCACGCATCACGCAATCAGGAGCCAATCAGGCGCATAACGCATTTCGTGTGACATGCTATACTCTCTAGTACGATTTTGGTCCCCATAATTTTCATACCCCGGGCCTATATATGTAAATCGATTCTTAAGGAGTAAACTCCAAAAAGTGTCACGATAGCATATGTGCAACTATATAGTTATGCCGCAATACGTGTTCTTTTATTTAAAAAAATAAAACAACGTCAAATATCGTTGAAGTTTATGTTAAAGATCCGAGCGGAGCCGGAGCGGGCCGCTAGTATTAAAATAAAAAGATTTGCTTCCGAATCTGAATAGGTATTACCAACTCTAGAGCTGGATGAGAGAAGCCGATTATCATTCTCAGTGGCGTACAATCGTAGAGGGATATGTCGAGCAGTAAGCTGCTATAGTCTGATGATGATGATTCAAAGTGAAAACGAACCCGTCTCAATTGGTCGACAATCACAATCCTCGTTCGGAAATAAGTTTTCAACAAGTGTATTTTATTTTCTTACTTATTTTATTTTCTTCTGAACTGGTGGTAGGACCACCACCACCCTGCCTATTTCTGCCGTGAAGTAGTAACGCGTTTCGGTTCGAAGGGTGGGGCAGCCGTTGTAACTATACTTGAGACCTTAGAACTTATATATCAAAGCGGGTGGCGCATTTACGTTGTAGATGTCTACGGGCTCCAGTTACCACTTAACACCAGGTGGGCTGTGAGCTCGTCCACACATCTAAGTAATAAAAAGGTGGAGAGTATATATCACCAAAATAAAATAAAAAATTACACCACTTAAATCCTACTATTAAGGGCCATAACATCGGTATTTCATTAATAATTTAGCAAATTGGCCAGGAGATTGGCTTTCCATTGGGTAGTAAAAGATGAATGCATAATTCAGTTAATGTACACAGCTGCCTGTCTTATCGATTCAGCCCGGCCTTCGCTGTACAGCTGTAATTGCCTTCATCGCACGCTTTGCATTCAATGCAAGATTGTTACAAAATCCCTTTGATTTACAAATGATTAATCAGTAAAATTGAAGAAAGAAATTCTCGAAACTAAGGCGAGGCTTTTTAATACGCTTTTAATAGATTCTGACGTATGTATGTTTGTAACGGAATCTTCGAACATGATTTTGAACCCCTTCAAAACGTCGGATTGACTCGAAATTTGGTATATTTATTTATATAAACGAAGACAATCCAAATTTTAAAAAAATATATATGAAAAAAAAAATTTGAAATGCAACCAAAAAAATAAAAAAATTGAAATAGTTTAAAAAACTAACAAAATACGCTTTTAATAGAAAATACAACTAAAAATAGAAAATAAATTTTAATAAATTTGAATTAAAAATAGTGTAAGAAAAAAGCGTGGGGTGCTTTTCAGGATATTATCAAAATAACCCTTCGTAACTCATATCTGTTCATAAATTATTTATAACTACTGATACCATTTTTTACAATAACATTATTTTTTCTTACACTATTTTTAATTCAATTTATTAAAATTTATTTTCATTTTTTAGTTGGACTTTCTATAAAAGCGTATTTTGTTAGTTTTTTTAAACTATTCTTTATTCAAATGATTAATCAGTAAAATTGAAGAAAGAAGTTCTCGAAACTAAGGCGAGGGTCTTTTTAAATTCACCAGCCAATCGAAACCCTTCGTTATCGCATCATGGATTCTGCCCCTAAATTAGGCTCGAAGTCAGTTTTGTTATATCACGACTTTGTCACTAATATAGGTGAGATGAAGGTAGCTCGAAGCGGGGGCTTATAATATGCTCTGCAACTAGCAAATACATTACATTATTGTACATAATATTGTTCCTTGTTTGTGGAAATCACCATTAACACACGCTAGTTACGTATTTTTCACTACTAAACAGCTAAATTAAAACAATTAGTGTCTGTTTTTAACATTTATATTTGAATCAACTCAACTCGATCACATCTCTCGAAAAGAATCCAGGTTGAGATTTAAATATAATTAATGGAACAATGAAGGGAACATATATATTTTTTAACAATATTTGGGATTGTATTAGCTTTTCTTTTGTTGCTTACGAACTCACGGCCCACCTGGTGTCAAGTGGTTACTGAAGCCCATAGACATCTACAACATAAACGCCACCACCTACCTTATTAGATGAGTTCTAAGTTCTTAGTTTTTACAGTACAATAGCTGCTTCACTCTTCAAAACTAAAACGCATTACTGCTTCACGGCAGAAATAGGTCAGGGTGGTGGAACCTACCCGTGCGGACTCACAAAACCTCCCACCATCAGTTGACATAACTATTAAAATCTTTTAATATTGCTATTTACGGAACGTGAAGACGAACTGTTATATGAAGCTCTTTATATATATGTTACCGGAAATGTATGAAATCAAGGAATTGTATACAAATCCTAGGAAATGTGTACAATTCCGATACTATTTAGGAAATGTATAAAATATTGTTTGAAAAACTATTTAATGCATAGATATCCTAGGAAATGTATAAATTTCCTCGGAATTGTATATAATTCCAATATCGTATTAGGAAATGTATAAAGTAAATGCTTTCTGTAATAAAACACGTTGTTAATAATATTTTTTTATTATAACACTTATTGAGACAATCGGGTAACAGTCATACCGTAAAATAATAATAATATATTCATATTATCTTACTAATTAAAACTTCTAAAATCAACTATCTATTAACTTTTAACGTATCACAAAATCAACTTATATTTATTCTTATAAAATCAAATTTTCATTTGGCAAGTAATCAGTCTGATAATTAAGTAATTATAAATGTCAAAGTATAAAAGTAAATCTTTATATTATAATACTTTGTCAGTCCATATAGCTATTTATTTTTGCAGGGTAAGCTCGAATGGCATTTGGAAGTACATAATACTTTATTTTTAAAACACAGACATCTTGATGTAGCACAGTTTTTCTTGCAAAGGCACTTCTTAAATCCCTGGCCGGTTCCAGTGGATTGCAAGTTGGCAACTGACCGTAGTGCAAGACTCGTCCCGCTGTCCCCGCGTACCCACCAATATCTTAAATGTTTTACATTTCCGATTGCTATTTAGGAAATGTATAGATTTCCTAGGAAATGTGTAATGTGTAAGTATAATATAATTTATTTCACACATTTCCGTGCGATTTTAGGAATTACATACATTTCCTAGGAATTGTATACAATGACGGATTACATACATTTCCGTTAACATATATATTTACTAACAATCACGCCACGTTAACTGGTCCCGTGATAAGTTCATAAAGAACTTGTGTTACAGGTACCAGATAACGGAAATAAATGTAAGATTTTTATTATACACATACATATATTTAATGTACATCCATAACCCTGGAAAAGACATTTATATTTATCATACAAATATCTCCCCTTGGCGGGATTCGAACCCGCGACCCCGTTGTGTAGTGACCATGTCACTTACCACTACACCAGACGGCCGTTAATTTATTCGTTAGTCTTTAGTCCTTAAAATTCAGCCGGATGTAATCCTGAAAGGTAAGTCGTGAAGCATCTCAGTCAATCACGGCCCCCAGCGGTTAGTCCGCTCCTTAATTCTAATTAATTCAAATACAATACATCAAGAGCTGATGTTGACGACGCGATGGCGTGAACGTTCGAAGTCGTCTTGGCCTAAAGGATAAGACGTCCGGTGCATTCGTATCTAGCGATGCAACGGTGTTTGAATCCCGCAGGCGGGTACCAATTTTTCTAATGAAATTATTTTATTTTTTATAATATTGTTGTGTATTACTCAGATAACATAATTAAACCACTACCATCTATATTTGGTTCACTAAATTAATATGAAATAGAACACAAGGTTCCATTATCCATTTAATTAAATTAGACACCGGATGTATAATGACAATTAAATACACTATACATATATATTATGTTTCTGTGTTATTTGATATGTCTACTATTCTATTTGAAGAAATACAAAGCTTTTTTTTTTCAGCACTCAATTTTACTTTCTGTCAAATAAATTCGATTCCTGAGGAGTATTCCAAAAATAGCGTGATAATGAAATAAGGGAACGTTAGCTTTCATTCCATTCAGACATCAAACAACTCTCTAATACAATCTGGAATAAAATATCCTTCGTGAAATATACACGATGTGACGTAACTCTGACATACCCGGTACAACTGGTTATCTATCTCCCGGTTGTAATTAACTTACGAACATCTCCCGGGAATTGATATTCTCGCGAACGAATCGCAATGAAGCTCGCTCACAGACGATCAATTAGTTTGAGGAGCATGATTGCTAAAACAAAAATTTACGAACTGATTTATAAAAACTAGGAAAATAATTTGGATGTTAACAATAAATGGCAGATCGTTAAGCTTTGAAAGAAATTTTACGGTTTAATTTCGAGTTTTTTTTGTTCATCATTTATCATCATCATTTTCCTGCCCTTCTCCCAGTCACCTGGGGTCGGCACAACATGTTTTCTCCTTCCATACTCCTCTATCATATACCATTTCTTCGCTCACTCCCCTCTTACACATATCGTCTTTCGCGTAATCCATCAATTTTTTCTTAGATCTACCACTTCCTCTAAAGCCTTCCACATTCATAGTTAAAATTATCTTAACAACCTCAGTGTTTTTAATATCCTTATACTCGAATTATTTAGGACTTTTTTAATTTTTTACTATTGCGTATATAGGTGGACGAGCTCAAAGCCCACCTGGTGTTAAGTGGTTACCGGAGCCCATAGACATCTATAACGTAAATGAGCCACCCACCCTGGGATGTAAGTTCTAAGGTCTCAGTATAGTCACAACGGCTGCCCCACCCTTTAAGCCGAAACGCATTACTGCTTCACGACAGATATAGGCAAAGTGGTGGTACCTAGCCGCGCGGTCTCAGAAGAGGTCCTACCACCAGTAAAAACGTACCACCACGTTTCGAAAGTAGTTGTCGTGGTCACGAAAGACTGAGAGGTCCCGGAGAGTCGTCTGCGAAAGTATGTAGTTTTAATGACATTAGTTTAATATTGTGTGTAATTTAGAGCAGTAATTAGGACGAACACTTGCCGCGACAATGTACTATGTACACACAATGCCCGCGAGGGTAGCAAGAGTCACTTGGGACACAATACGCTCACTCTAGAGACCCTTCACTGCGCTTGCTCCTAGTATTTTTATGCTACGTATATTTTCGCCGAGCATTTCATATTGCCTATATAAAATTTATTTAGATTCAATTGTTTTTCTATTAAATTGGATACTTTTAAATATATTCGTTGACCGGAATTATTGGGGCGTTAACCAAAACACAGTAGAACGTGTATTCAAGACTTTTATTGGGTGTCATAATATGATTATAAATAATAATGAAAGGAAACAGATTTCTACATATACTTCACAGACGCGATACGAGCCAGTGACGGCATGCGACTAACATATGCATCAATTTCAATCAAACAACACTATGCAAGCACGGCTCATTTTACTGGTGGTAGGACCTCTTGTGAGTCCGCACGGGTCGGTACCACTATCCTGCCTATTTCTGCCGTGGAGCAGTAATACGTTTCGGTTTGAAGGGCGAGGCACCCGTTGTAACTATACTGAGACCTTAGAACTTACATCTCAAGGTGGGCGGCGAAGTGGGCTGTGAGCTCGTCCACCCATCTAAACAATAAAAAAAAACATGATCTTCGCTTAAATTAATAAGAAGCGATAAGCTCTTTTTGCTTCAGTCTAGTCGAATAGGTGGGTCTAGTCGAATATTCCGAGGAACTGGTCTTCATACCATGATGGGTAAATCTGAGGAACTATTCAAGATCATTCTATCTCCATAAACCTTCCACTACAACCGAGCCCTTTCCTATTTCTCAAAACCACTGCATTGATCAAACGGGTTAACAGAGATCATTTTTATTCTAATTTAAAACTACCCTCCATCGTGTTTCTTTAACATCAGCTGTTTTCTAACGCACAGCACAACATTCGCGTCGTTTGGCTCTAACGGTACGCGATAAATTTGAACAACGCTAAAACGCCCGAAATTTCTAAACGTAATAAATCACCTGTCTTCTAACTGGATAAATTTATTTGAATTTAAAACGAGTCTCCCTGATAATACTGAATTAATTCTGGTGGTAATCAATTAATTTCATCCGACGAAAGCTAAAGCCCGGTTTCCAGTCGAAGCTAACAGTAATGATATGTTCGACGGAGGAACCTAACACACATTAGCGTGTGGTTGGAATAATGAGTAACTTGGGCTACATAGAAAACATTTGTCTAACATTCACTAAATATTTAGGGTTGTCAAAACGCACTATAAAAAAAATGTTTTGCTCCTTAATATTGCAAAATGCTCTTTAGTAATAACATGTAAGCTTACACCTTACTGTCATAGCAAAAGATATATTATAATAAGAAAGATGAAAACAGAAAATTTTAGAAAGATTCAAAAATTTTTAAAAGTAGACTGACAAATAATGCATTAAATCACCTCCCTCAATGTTTTAAATCACATTTCGTAAATGACGTATTAACTTCTTATATATTTACTGTTTAGGAATGTTTCTCAGCGGCCACCACACGAAAAGACGATGGAATTGCTTGAATTCGAACGACGGCTAACTTGTCATGGATGGGTGGATGAGCTCACAGCCCACATGGTGTTAAGTGGTTACTGAAGCCCATAGACATCTGCAACGTAAATGCGCCACCCACCTTGAGGTATAAGTTCTAAGGTCTCAGTATAGTTACAACGGCTACCCCGCCCTTCAAACCGAAGTGCATTACTGCTTCACGGCAGAAATAGGTAGGTAGGGTGGTGGTACCTACCCGCGCGAACTCACAAGAGGTCCTACTAACAGTAATTATGCAAATTATAATTTTGCCGGTTTGATTTTTGATGCCTTCAGAACTTACACTTTAGAACTCCAAGCGTCTTTACGACAAGGCCCACGGCGAGTTAATCTTTTAAAATATCTTTAAGACCTATCATAGCCTTCACTGTTCAACGTCTTTAACGCCAACCTGTGGCAGAAGCGGCTGTTATTAAAACTGAAGAGCCTTCAAGAATATTTCATTTGCCTGAAAAGATATTATTCATTATTTTCATCGTTCGAGTGTTATTATGGAATGGCATTAATTTATTCTTTTCATTGGGAACGCTTTGGCGGGCGGCGTTAATTAAATTCAAGTTATGATGTTATTTTAGCTGATTGGCTTTGCCGGAGTTTGGTGTGAACGGTTTTTTTTTTTGTTGTTTCTCGCCGCGTGTAAACCCCGCCTATACCTACACATGTCTGTCAAGCGTGCTTATAGCCCGAGTTATAACTGAACTCTGACCTTCTTCAAATGTGGTTTCAGACAGATGGTGGCGTTATTATTGTTTTATTCCGTTTATGATTGTACGTGCTGACTACTTGTCTGGTGTTAAATGAAGTCACAATCAGAATCCCTCCACATTCAAGTCTAAGATTGAAGTGTATCTTATTAATATCATTTTCACTAGAACAGAGAGTGGGAGATAGATTATAATTTATCGCACACCATAACATAATTTACATTGAAATTTAGTCTATAGATTTGGTACAATTTACACATATAATAGGTTGTCTTTTTGCTAAAAGCGAAATTTTCGTGTTTACATTGATAAATTCTAGAAATATAAATAAATTAATACGTGAAGCAAAAACTTTGTATCCCTTTTTACGAAAATTGCGCGGACGGAGGAGTATGAAATTTTCTACATTTATAGAGAATATTGAGAAGAAGTGCACAATGCTAATTTTTTTTTTTAATAATGCATAAAAGATACATTAAATCAATAAAGAAAACATTACACACACTACATACCATGTATTTGACGCACACACGCATGCATACTATTTATTGTCAAACTTTTGTTCTTGACGCCTGTTGTCAAATTGAGAATAGATTAAATATTGTTTGTCTTTTTTAATATTTTTTATAGTGTAGTCTTGGCGAAATTTGTGATTATAGAAGTATAAAATACAATCATAATAGTGTACAAACTTAAAATTCCAATTAGTTATAGTCGAATTTCGACTACTGCGGGACCTCTAGTATAAATAAATTTTAAATTACATAAATAAATTTCATAAATACCTAAACCTACTATTAAAATAGGTGTATTAAAATAGACCAAACCTTCAAAATCAAATCAAAATTGTTTCTTAGATAAGAGTTTTTTTTTCCTTAGATCGGTGGACGAACTCACGGCCCACCTGGTGTAAAATGTTGACCGGAGATCATAAAAAACTAAAATATGTAAATGCCGCCACCCACCATAAGTAAAGAGTTCTAAGGTCTCAGTCCTAACAGCACAATGGTTGCGCACCCTTCAAACCGAAACGCATTATAGTCTCACGGCAGAAATACATGGATTGGTGGTACTTACCCGTGCGGACTGACAAGACGTCCTACCACCAGGAATATGACAGGTATAATATTTTTCATGTAGACATTTACATAAGTGGAAGGAAATTCTAAAAAAGCTTCTAGTATTTGTTCACGAACAACTTCCAAGACGAGTTACTAATAAAGGCTAGGATTTTTTTAGGAAACAGGATTAGGTAATTTTCGTAGTCTCTATTATTTTTGCAGAGAATCATTTGTTTATGGCCAAAAAAAGAGGCATAGTAATAATCAATACATCTTAAGGCTTCTATTTCACGTTATAAGACGGAAGATTTTTTTTTATTTTTTTTTTATTGCTTAGTTGGGTGGACAAGCTCACAGCCCACCTGGTGTTAAGTGGTTACTGGAGCCCATAGGCATCTACAACGTAAATGCGGCACCCACCTTCAGATATAAGTTCTAAGGTCTCAGTATAGTTACAACAGCTGCCCTACCCTTCAGACCGAAACGCATTACTGCTTCACGGCAGAAATAGTTAAGGCGGTGGTACCTACCCGCGCCGACTCACAAGAGGTCCTACCACCAGTAAAAAGGAGATCTTCACTTTGACCTCTATTAAGACTGCAGTAACTGCACATCTTCAGATGAGCCCTGAGATGTTGTGTCTACCTGCATCACTAAACATCACTAAAATAATCCTCGTGTTGAAATTCCTTAGTAGGTATACGAAATTGAACTGATCTAGACGACAGACTGATTGATTAAAAGGCACTACTTGAAATCAAACGTTTGATCTGATCGCAAATAGTGCACCCGATTCTATGCACATCGATATTTCAAACATGTATGTAGAACGTTCGACATAATGTCATTTAATAAAAATCATGATCGTATTTGTATGCACAATAAAATAATTATGAGCTCATAATTAAATATTGCGCTATGACATGTCCTTCTTCAAACGAGGCTTGTGGAGAGTACTTAACGGTAGGCAGCGGCTTGGCTCCGCCCCTGGTATTGATGAAGTCCACGGGTGACGGTAACCACTCACCATTAGGTGGGCCGTATGCTCGTTGGCCTACAAGGTCAATAAAAAAAATTGTGAATTACTTAAAATCCAATCCTGAAATTGCGGTTTTAATACGGAAAGCATATAGCCTATGATCACATCTTAAATGTTTTCTTGCAAAATATTCAATGACTTTTTTATAATGTTTATTTTTTAATCAAAACAAGCTACACGCAGCCTTTTTAGTCTAGTACTTATCAAACCCGAATTCTGCATCATCCAACCTTGGGTTTAATTTTCGGTTGGAGTCAGTCATTTTCTTTGTCAAGGATCGCTAGTTTTCAATATCAGATGAAGTCGTCGTGGCCTAACGGATAAGACGTCCGATGCATTCGTGCTGAGCGATGCACCGGTGTTCGAATCTCAGGCGGGTACCAATTTTTGTAATGAAATACGTACTCAACAAATGCTCACGATTGCCTTCCACGGTGAAGGAATAACATCGTGTAATAAAAATCAAACCCGCAAAATTATAATTTGCGTAATTACTGGTGGTAGGACCTCTTGTGAGTCCACGCTGTTGAGTACCACCGCTTTGCCTATTTCTGCCGTGAAGCAGTAATGCGTTTCGGTTTGAAGGGTGGGGTAGCCGTTGTAACTAAAACATGAGGCCTTAGAACTTATATCTCAAGGTGGGTGGCGCATTTACGTTGTAGATGTCTATGGGCTCCAGTAACCACTTAACACCAGGTGGGCTGTAAGCTCGTCCACTCATCTAAGCAATAAAAAAATTATAATATCAGACCATACTTGTTTCTTGTCTAGTTATATGTTATTGGGGCTACACACAGCTTGCCCCATGCCTAAGCGTGCCCCATGATATCACGTGCGTTGAATACGTAATTCATAAAAAAATAAATAACTAGGATGCATTTTTTTTCATAAGAATGATTGTTTTATGCCACTCTATAAACTATGCTACTATAATATACACTCTATAAATTATCAGTCGTTTTATCTGTTTGTACGTCAAATCACGAACCAGTTAAGACACTTTCGTATTCGTTATATCCTACTATTTATATATATGGAGTCAGTCAGTTAGTCAGGAGTCGCAAGAGGCCTCTTATTATCATCGCCTGAAGACAACAATTCTTTGCAAAATATATAGATTTTCGACAACTTGGAGGTGTAAATTACGTATTAGCCTTTCCGGAATCCGAAATGGCTAAGTCACTTTATAAAATAGTTTTGGTGGGTCTTCAGAGACGATAACAGCTTCCTTTATTTTTTATATAATTAAATATTTTGTAACACTCTGTTGTTGCACAGTGGAGTGGCATATTCACTAGGTGAATAATCTCCTTAAATAAAGATAAAAAAAAACATCGCCTGAACTGAGCTAATTCAACTGTCTAGGAAATAAAAAAAAAAGTTGCAAAGAATCATGCAATTTATCTATGATACCGTAGGTGCATCGCAATTTCATATCGATTGCTCTGGAATAGTTCGTGGCTTTGAAGTTGAAGTGAGCGTGGCGTCAAATCAATTGACGCACCGCGCTTTAAGGGGTTCTGTATTACGTCATAGTCACTGATTAGATACCAGTGAGTCAATTATGATTGAGGACATGACCAGAGCAGTTCTGCTGGATCAATGGAATATAGTTTACACTGTAATTCTTGCTAACTTATCCTTGGTAATTAGGTAGGAACACGATAGAATTTAAGTATTGAATTCTAAATTTTTATATAAAAAAATCTATAATAATATTATAAAGTTGAAGAGTTTGTTTGCTTGAACGCGCTAACCTCAGGAACTACTGGTCCGATTTGAAAAATTATTTCAGTATTAGATAGCCCATTTATTGAGGAAGGCTATAGGCCATATAACATCACGGTAAGACCAATACAAGTAGAGCACCAATAAATAATGTCAAAATAGGGGTTTAAATAGCTCCTTAACATTCTATAATTCAAAAATATTGTTATCGAGCAACACTTCCGGCCTCACATAATAAATTATTTACGAACTTAGGAAATACATAGAACTTATTATTGTCTTATAATATAATTATTAATTTCATAATCAAGTAAATAGTTCATTCATATTTCTTTATACTTATATTTTATTGGCGCCTTCCGCTTGACAGCTTCCGGCGCAATAAACCTTAATGTTATTTATGTTACATAATTCATAATTCGATATTATTAAATAATAATTGTACGTAAATAATCGGCAGAATAATTAAGGTAAGCAATGTTTAATATTACCTACTAAGTTTGTATTAAAATAGATCAAGATGATTGTATAAATACCGGCGGTTAGCAATCTCTGGTGCATTCGTATTCTACCCGCCGTAACATGTACTAAAGAGAATATATTAATTCGTGTGGACGTAAAGTGTCTCAATTGTCGCCGCCACCCTGAGGATCCGTTTATAATATCTTCACCTTCTACGTAAATGAAGTGGGGGGTAAAGTTTGCGTTATGCCAAAGTAACTATTCCACGCGGATGGAGTCGCGGGCAAAAGCTAGTTCTTATATAAAAAAAAATAACTGGTTAAGCTGGTTAACCCTTACGCACACAAAACGATAAAGGAATTAGTCAGTGTTAGTGTTTGTTACATTATTAAATCTCCAAATGGAACCCAAAAATTGGTGACCGGAATTATATCTAATTTGATTCCACAATAACGTCATGAATATTGTCAATGATTTTTTTTTCTTCTTCTAAATAGTAACGTTTCGTGCGAAGTGCTTTCTAGATTATTATTAACACAATAATACAATTTCTCACCCTAAATGATGGATCGGCCGTCATATCGATATCTGTTATCGACGATAATGATACTGCCATATATTTCTTTACCTCAAATCTGCTTCATATTTACCCTAGAATCTGCTTGTATAGTATAAAAATTGCTTCTTTATTTATTAAATACTAGCTGACCTGGCAGACTTCGTAGTGCCTCAATCGATAAATAAAAGACCTAAACTTTTGTATAAAATAAACATAAAACAAACAATAGGAATACGTCCATTATTTTTATTTAATTCCGAGCATTTTTATATTTATTTACCTTTTAAGCCTTCTCTGGATTTCCGCAAATAATTCAAGACCAAAATTAGCCAAATCGGTCCAGCCGTTCTCGAGTTTTAGCGAGACTAACGAACAACAATTCATTTTTATATATTTAAGTATATAGATAGATTTTATATTCATTCAAACAATCCCGTAATCAATATTAGATCCATCTCATTGAAACTTGATGTATAAATCGTAGACTTGATGCGTATCCATTCTATCCGATAATTTGCAAGCGAAGTAAATTGTCCCTTCGTAATAAGGTGACACTCTACGAAACTTGCATACTTACGCTCAGTCATGATCTATGCAAGTGTAATGTTCGCTCACGTGGCCCGCACTAATTTGAAACCTCTTCAAGTCATTCAATCCCGTTTTCGCAATATAGCCACTGGAGCACCGTGGTTCTTGAGGAACGTGGATCTCCACGACGATCTGGAGCTTGACTCCTTGTACTTGACGTGACTGTAAGTATTTTCAGTCGGCATCAGGGTGCCACTTTGAGAAGGCGGCATGACACGAAAACCCTCTTGTCGTGGCCGTCGGTAACTATATACTCGATCCTGCGAACCGAATGGTAAACCATCGACATCGCCCTAAACACGGCATTTCGGATCTTCCCGATCCACTAACGGTGCTTTTAGGTACCTCAAGCACCGGTCACCATTCTTGTCGAACCCGTCGCTTGTGAAGAAGGGTTCGGCGAGTAAACAAACCCATATAGACACAGCCCACTGAGTTTCTCGCCTGATCACCTCAGTGGGTCGCGTTTCCGATCTGGTGGTAGATTCTGCGAAGCACTGCTCTTGCTAGGGTTAGCGTCAATGACGTCCTCAGTTTCTCTTACTGGTGGTAGGACCTCTTGTGAGTCCGCGCGGGTGGGTACCACCACTCTGTCTATTTCTGCCGTGAAGCAGTAATGCGTTTGGGTTTGAAGGGTGGGGTAGCCGTTGTAAATATACTTGAGACCTTAGAACTTATTCTCAAGGTGGGTGGCGCATTTACGTTGTGGATGTCTATGGGCTCCAGTAATCACTTAACACCAGGTAGGTTGTGAGCTCGTCCACCCATCTAAGCAATAAAAAAAAGAGCCCCCTGACATCACCTACATACGGGCTCGGTTACGCTGGCTAGCCTCTCAAGACAATCAGCTTAGGTAGGGAAAAAAACGTATCGAGTGACCTAGTTTACTCAACGTATTTTACAATTGCAAATGCCTTTTGCAATGCCAAATGCAATTTTATTTAACCAAATAATATAAAATCGACATTTAAAGTATTGCAAATTCTGGTATATTTTCAAAATTCAGGCAGTAAACTTAATTAGCTAATTGTTACTCCAGTGCAGAGGAGTTCACACCTGCCGGCTGGCTTCGAGCAGGGTACTATATTCGCTATATTCTAATTATTAAGTACTATATTCTAATTATAATATTCTCTTCGAACTTCGCGATACGAGGGCTGCACTAAAAGTATCGGGAATGGAATATTTCCACTGTTCCTGTCATATTAAAATCTTTTTAATTGAAAACTCCTTGGTTTTAAAAATCGAATACCATTTATTTTTTTGAAAAAAGATTCTCGGTCTTGTCACGAGGTTTTGTCAAACTTGTTTAGTCGTTGAGAAAATGGAATTGACTCGAGAAAATTCAAGAGCGATGATTTATTATGATTTTCGAAGTGGTTTAACACAAAAACAGTGTGTTGACCGGATGATTTCTGCATTTGGTGATTAAGCCCCATCCAAAACCACAATTTATCGCTGGTTTGCTGAGTTTCAACGTGGACGTGTCAAGCTCAGTGATGATCCCCGTCAAGGTCGTCCAAAAACTGCAGTCACCCAAGAAAACGTTGATGCTGTGCGTAAGCTGATTGAGGAAGATCGACATGTGACATACCGCGAAATTCAGGCAACTTTAGACATTGGCATGAGTCAAATACAAATAATCTTGCATGAACAATTAGGTGTAAAAAAGTTGTTTTCCCGATGGATACCGCATTCGCTCTGTGAAGAGCAAAAAGCGGCTCGCGTTACTTGGTGCGTCAGAACTCTCGAAAGATTCCACGCAGGATCCTCAAATGCTGTATACAACATTGTATCAGGTGACGAATCCTGGATATACGCGTACGAACCCGAAACAAAAAACCAGTCACGAGTTTGGGTGTTCGAAAATGAGTTAAAGCCAACAAAAATTGTTCGTTCACGGAGTGTTGCAAAAAAAATGGTGGCCACGTTTGTCTCCAAAACCGGCCATGTTACGACTATTCCTCTTGAGGGACAAAGAACGGTTAATGCAGAATGGTATGCTAGCATTTGTTTGCCACAGGTCGTTTCTGAACTCCGTAAAGAGAACTGCAACCGCCGCATCATCCTCCATCACGACAATGCGAGTTCTCACACCGCGCACAGAACAAAAGAGTTTTTAGAGCAAAAAAACATAGAATTATTAGACCATCCGCCGTACAGCCCCGACCTAAGCCCTAATGATTTCTATACTTTCCCTAAAATAGATAATAGAATAAATTGCGTGGACAGAGATTTTCATCACCTGAAGAAGCTGTTGACGCCTACAAAACGGCCATTTTGGAGACCCCAACTTCCGAATGGAATGGTTGCTTCAATGATTGGTTCCATCGTATGGAAAATGTGTCAAATTTCGCGAACAATACTTCGAAAAGCAATAAATACATTGTTAAATTAATAGTAATGTTGTGTCACATGGTTAATTCCCGAAATTTTCAGTGCCGCCTAGGTATGTAGACATAATCAATACTATATTTTTTTATGGTTTAATACCGCATTTTCTGTTCTGTAATTTTCCTTCTCGGCGTTTCCAATATTTTATATTTTTTAAACTACCCATTTGGACGCTAAAAAGAAATCATAAAAACTTTATTTCTGAGCTTTCAGATAACATCACACATTCTGCGACTTATTAAGATGATACTTCGTTGACAGTTTCTACTGAGTCTGCGTTTAGGACAAGCTCACACTAAAGTAATAAGCCCTGTGCTATTAATAATTTTATAGGCTTTTTTTCTCTCTTTATAGATTCGTGTGTGGGAAATAGACACAGAAAAACAAGCATTTATGTAGAATTATGACAGTGCACATCAGAAAAAGTACTGTAGAGGAAATACTACATCATAGATGTTATTACAAGATTTAGAAGGATAAACATTTTATATTGTAAACTAAACCCTACTTTTTTTAGAAAATTTTAAATTAATTCCGGATGATCGTACTTATATCTCAAAGATTACATACAGCACTATCGAAATACGATTTTTAATGAGCTCCACACTCGCTCAAAAGCTGGGAATATCGAATTATATTTATTGATGCACTTGACGTGATATTAACTTTCAGGGTTTTGTTTGGATTACATCGTAAGCTACATAAATAACGATTTAGAATATTGACAGTTATCTCATATAGAACGGTGCAGTTGTGAGATTTATATTATTTATACTTTTAACCAACTTAAAAAAAAAATATTTAATTTTAATTTTGAAAAAATATGTACTTTTTTTCTTTAAAAGGTTTTTTATCTCGAGGTGATCCCATTGTTGTGTTTGAATGATTAATCGAAGTTTCTCTCAAAATCAGTTTTCAATGAAAATGAATAATTATAAGTTTCCAATCAAGATCTGAATACCCCTTGACGGTCCATTATATTGATATTGCTATCTGACTTCTTAATTACCCTTAGTATTTCATAGTAGGTAATTTCGTCACATTCACTTAGCAACCTCCAATGATATATTTCTGTGATGGAAGAGTCCATGGACATCAAACTTGACGACGAGTGTCGTCTTTCTTACTTATCCAAAAATCGACTCCATTAAACGCCAATTTAAAAGTTAATTTAAAAATTTAAAACCTTGGCTTTGAGAAGCCAAAGGTCATAGTTTTGACGCGGTCTGTAGCTCTTGTTTCGTTGGTCGTGCAACCTTAACTGAAGGGCAGACCCTCGTTACTTGCCTTGTTACGGTAATAAGACACTTGGAGCATTGTTTTAGGGTCCATTCTGCTGAATAATAGACGATTTTTAATGGCTTTGACTAATGGAAAAATTGGTAGAAAATTGTTTTGTAATTTATCTAATACTGTCGTTTCTAGGAATTTTGTTCAACGAAAAATAAATTGGGAAACTACCACCAACTCGAGTCTCGAGGTGGGCGGTAGCTTTTGCGTGATGATGTCTATGGGCCCCAAAAACAAAAATTCGTTATAAAAAAATGTCCCAATCATTTTTTTTATTGCCGAATAGGCAGACGAGCATACGGCCCACCTGATGGTGAGTGGTTACCCTCGCCCATGGACGTCAGCAATGCCAGAGGCAGAGCCAAGCCGCTGCCTACCAATTATTACTCTCCACAAGCCTCGTTTGAAGAAGGACATATCATAGCGCTCGGAAACACCGATTATTTAGAGAAAAATATTATTTAGAGAAAAAGAAGAGGCTAATGAATTTAAAAGTTAGCTGTGAAAGTAGGCAGCTTATCATTGCCGCTAGCTGATGTAGATGATGTTAAGTGGTTACTGGAGCCCATAGACATCTACAACGTAAAATGCGCCACCCACCTTGAGATACAAAGTCTAAGGTATCAATCAGTATAGTTACAACGGCTGCCCCACCCTTCAAACCGAAACGCATTACTACTTCACGGCAGAAATAGGCAGAGTTGTGGTACCCACCTGCGCGGACTCACAAGAGGTCCTACCACTTGTCAAGTCTCTTTGTTTATGTCCAGTCCTTGTAGGTTGTATGTCCTGTCAAAGAGGTTGCATGCCACCAAACCTTGCCATAAGACCAGATATAATATTACCAGTTTATCCAATTCGAAAATGGAATAGAATTCCTAAGTAATTGTCCAGAAAACCTGAATATGTGAAACCTCTGAATTTGAATAAAACAAAACCTAATTTTGTTAAGCCTCTAGTCCGTCTGAGTCCGTCCCGTTGTTCCGACCAGAACAGACCTTTCATAGGGATTGCACGGGATAAAATATTAATCCTTATAAAAGAAAAGCTTAACCCGAGCCAGAGGTCTAATAAAACATGACCTTTTTTAACTGAACCCTTTAATGGAAGGCCGGGTGGTTCGGAAAAAATATATATAAAAAAAATCATAAAATCGAAACTCGGAAAATCATCTTTGAACCCGAGACGGCTAAATCTTTATTTATATTAATTCATAATATGCAATATTGATTTGAAAAAAAAAAACCTTTTTATTTATGACTCTGCTTACTCAGGGTACTATGTAGTAGATCAGCCTTTCTCAAAGTGGGCGATAACGCCCCCTTGTGGGCGCTGCAGTCTTAAAGGGGGGCGATAACAGAACCACAAAGAAGAGGGCGTTGTATAGAGGCTTGGGAGGCGATTTCATCTAGGAGGACTCTTTGACAGCGACTGAGCTCTCTGAAAAAATGGGGGCGCTAAAAAATAATTTGTTCTCAAAGTGGGCAGTAGACAAAGTAAGTTTGGGAGCCCCTGTAGTAGATAGTCAATTAGGATTTCACAATCCTCCAGGTGTTAAATAATCATTGATGTGTATCGAGATCATAACGTAAGCATCGCTACCCACCTTGAAATATGAGGTTGAACTGTGTCGGAAGTGGTGCCATTTCTACATTATGTTTTTTATTTTTTATTGGTTAGATGGGTGGACGAGCTCACAGCCCACCTGGTGTTAAGTGGTTACTGGAGCCCATAGACATCTACGACGTAAATGCGCCACCCACCTTGAGACATAAGTTCTAAGGTCTCAGGTATAGTTACAACGGCTGCCCCACCCTTCAAACCGAAACGCAGAAATAGGCAGGGTGGAAATAGGTAGCAGGTACCCGCGAGGACTCTCAAGAGGTCCTACCACCAGTATAACATTTATACTGGTGGTAGGACCTACCATATAGGTATGTTATTATTTCATCGCGATATTCACTAATCAATAAAAACAAATTTAGCCCTATATAATATCGGTAGGCAGCGGCTTGGCTCTGCCCCTGGCATTGCTGAAGTCCATGGGCGACGGTAACCACTCACCATCAGGTGGGCCGTATGCCCGTCTGCCTACAAAGGCAATAAAAAAAAAAAAAAAAAAAAAAATCTATATATTAATACGTGAAGCAAAAACTTCGAACCCCTTTTTACCAAAATTGCGCGGACGGAGAAGTAGGTATGAAATTTCCTACACTTACAGAGTATATAGAGAAGGATTGCAGAATGCTAATTTTTTTTTTAATTGTGCCTAAAAATACTTTAAATCAATAAAAAAAACATTACATACACGCTACTATGTATTTGACAAAACACATATACCTACTGTTTATTTATTGTCAAACATTTGTTATTGCTTAAAGTCTGTGGTCAAATTGAGAATAGATTAATATTGTTTCTCTTAAATGCAGTCTTGGCGAAATCTGTGATTATAGAAGTATAATAATGTGCAAACTTATAATTCCAATTAATCATAGTCTAATTTCGACTACTGCGGGACCACTAGTAAATTGAAAATCGGCTTTGCTTGGTACGAAAACTCGGCGTTCGGCCATTGACTGGCGTCTAATTACCCTCATTATCCCCAGTGACCAACATATTATGTTTACCTAAAACTTTGTAATGTGTAGCGTTGGGACTGTTTCTGAATACGGCGAAAAATGAAGTTCGTGAATCTAAAAATGCCAGCACGATTACAATAAGGCTCAGATTAGAATACAAAAAAGTTTTTAACAGGTTGTTAAATTGAGGTCGTTTTAGCACTCGATATATCGGTCAATTTGATTAGAAATTGACTGTTTTCGGCAATAATTCATGTTGACATTTCGAGACCGAATACGTAATGAAGTCATTCGGGCAAAAACCAAGGTGATCGATATAGCTCGCAGAGTTAGTAAGCTGAAGTGGCAGTGGGCTAATCACATATGTCGCAGAACCGATAACCGTTGACCCCAGCGTGTTCTGGAGAGGAGACCGCGAAACGGCAAACGTAGTGTAGGACGCCCCCTGCTAGATGGAGCGACGACCTGCGCAAGGCAGCTGGAAATGACTGGATGCGTAGAACCGAAGATCGGGTTCAGTGGTGAGCTTTGGGAGAGGCCTATGTCCAGCAGTGGACTGCCGCAGGCTGATGATGATGATACCTTCGCACTGACAATCAGTGGGGCACAAAAGTAGTGGAGTGGAGACCTCGTACTGGACGTCGTAACATGAGCAGACAGGTGGAACGATGACCTGGTCAAAATGGTTGGTAGTGACTGGATCAGAAAGGCAAGAGACCGAAGAGAATCGGGTGCATTCGAAGAGACCTACACTCAGCATTGGGTGGACACGGGTTGAAGAAAAGATCTACATTTTTGTTAAAATGCGTTTTAAATTTCTAAAAACAATAAATACTACGCCGACTTAACCTAATAGGTGCATGGCTCTAATAAAGAATTAAAAAAAAACAATAAACTACGTATCGTTGATAAGTCGTAAAAAGAAATTGAAAAAAGAAAATCACCTTCAGAATCTTAACACTGAATATCCACAGGGGTGTAAGCTCGGGTGAAATGTAAATAATATCTCGTACGGCGACCCGCCCCTTACTTAATTATATCGAAACATTATACAAATCCATTGTACACACCTGACTCCGATAGTCTGTTCGCGGAAATCAATTTCGTGATGTGACCTAACCGCAAGAGACATTTATACTACAAATTAAAAATACCTTCGCTGCTAAAACGCTGGACTTACAAAAAAAAACCTACTTTTTTATGGCCTAGATGAATGGATGAGCTCACAGCCCATCTGGTGTTAAGTGGGTTTCTTACTGGTGGTAGGACCTCTTGTGAGTCCGCGCAGGTGGGTACCACCACCCTGCCTATTTCTGCCGTGAAGCAGTAATGCGTGAAGGGTGGGGCAGCCGTTGTAACTATACTTGAGACCTTAGAACTTGTATCTCAAGGTGGGTGGCGCATTTACGCTGTGAATATCTATGGGCTCCAGTAACCACTTAACACCAGGTGGGCTGTGAGCTCATTCACTCATCTAAGCAATAAAAAAAAGTAATTACTGGAGCCCATAGACATCTTCAATATAAATAAATTATAAGGTCTCAGAATAATTTCAACGGCTGCCCTACCCTTCAAACTGAAATGCATTACTGCTTTACGGCAGAAATAGACAGGGTGGTGGTACCTACCCGTGCGGATCCACAAGGCGTCCTACCACCAGTAATTACGCAAATTATAATTTTGTTGGTTTGATTTTATTACACGATGTTATTCACCGTGGAAGTCAATCGTGAACATTTGTTGAGTACGTATTTCATTAGAAAAATTTGTACCCGCCTGCGGGATTCGAACCCCGTTGCATCGCTACATACGAATGCACCGGACGTCTTATCCTTTAGGCCACGATGACTTCAAAACTATAATTATTTATGTATTTATAATGTATTATTTATTTATTGAATAGATTGAATAGACAAGCTCACAGCCCTCTGGGTGATAAATAGTTACCGGTCCCAATTATTATTAATATCAAAAACGTAACTGCCGCCACCCAACTTGAGGTATGAACTCTAAAACCTTATTTTTACAGTACAACTGCTTTAAAAACACATCACTGTTGTCGGTAGAAATAGGCAAGACGGTGGTAACTACCCGAGCGGACTCAGAAGAAGTCCAAATTCAAATTCAAATTCAAAATCATTTATTTCAACTTGGATGTCATCAAAAACACACTTGTTGAATGTCAAAATGTAAAAGAAAATGTTAACTCTACCACCGGTTCCAAAAAAGCCACAGTCCTGAGAAGAACCGGCGAAACAAAAACAGCGGGCTTTTTTTTTTTTTGTATTTTCTCAACTATTTTCTTCTTTTTTTTTTAAACAAGAAAACATATTTACAGTATACAAAAAAACAAGTCAAAAAAATACAATTCAAATAAATATCCTCCTACCTACACCTAGTAACCTAGTCCTACACCAGTAAACAATCACTTTATTTTATACATATTTTAGTAGGTGTTATAAATTCTTACGTAGAACTAACAAAAGGATGCGTAACAAATGAAGTAACATTATCATAAACGAGTGAGATTTTTCGGATGTCAAATAAGGCAGACCGTCCATCAGGCTCGATAGAACCTAATGCTTGGTTGATTTGATAGCAAATTCATTAAGCATCCGAATCGAAGTAAATTAGCGGTCTCTTTTTTTTATTGCTTAGATGGGTGAACGAGCTCACAGCCCACCTGGTGTTAAGTGGTTACTGGAGCCCATAGACATCTATAACGTAAATGCGCCACCCACCTTGAGATATAAGTTCTAACATCACAGTATAGTTACAACGGCTGCCCCGCCCCTCAAACCGAAACGCATTACTGCTTCACGGCAGAAATAGGCAGGGTGGTGGTACCTACCCGTGCGGACTCACAAGAAGTCCTACCACCAGTAATTACGCAAATCATAATTTTGCGGGTTTGATTTTTATTACACGATTTTATTCCTTCACCGTGGAAGTCAATCGTGAACAGTTGTTAAGTACGTATTTCATTAGAAAAATTGGTACCCGCCTGAGATTCGAACACTGGTGCATCGCTCAACACGAATGCACCGGACGTCTTATCATTTAGGCCACGACGACTATTACATACATATCTATTATATAGAACAGTAAACATTTAACCACAGATCCCTGAATCGCGCTAAGTACATTTTTCAGATAAGTTTACATATATCCAAGTTCCGAACAATAAGATCCCTACTATCGGTCTACCGACTAACTTAGCTCGCTCGTTAGAAGATCTTTCTTTTATCGTTTCCTCCAAAAACTATTTCTATAGTTATTAGTATGGGTAGGTATTACAATCCTGCGCATTCCTGTCGCGAAACGACGTACCTACTACAAATTCGACTCTAAACGTCAATCAACAAAAAAAAAAACTTATTAATTGTCTAATTACTGCCACCACAATCACTATAGTTGTCAGAAATACGCCGCATCACTCTACTAATGAGCTCTGACATTTTCGTGTTCGAGACCATTACTAACACTTAATCGATATCGTATTCGTCATTAAGTATCATACATAAATATAGTGTATTGTATGCTAATTACTGTGGTAGCATTTACGATTTCATTAAAAAGAAACGCTTTTGAGTTCCAACGAGAAAGCCTTTCATTAAGATATCGACGCTTGAAAGGCAAACGTGACTAAGCGACAATGCGTGAACTTTACAGTAGACTAATTTAAAGTTGAAATACCTGAAAAAAATACTATTTTAACGAATCTAACTGTAGGATTGAAATTATTTTAATAGACCTAGAAATATATCTTTTTTGCGCATCGAATATGGTTATTGCCTATCGTTTATGTATAAAGCAGTTATTGTCGCTTAGTAATGTTTGCCTTTCAAGCGTCGATATGTTTCTGATCGTCGTATAGTACTTGTTTTTAACTCTCCAAACTCAACGATTTCGTATCTAATAAGATATTTATAGAATGAAGCACTCCGAAATATTCAATAAAATATATTGGGACTTGATTTTTCAAACTCACATTTTAATTTGGTTTGTTCCATTCTTTTGTTCACAAGTGTACGCCAGATTTCATGTTCAGTACTTATTCATTACTAGCTTCCCGCCCACAGTCCGCCCACGTGGTCAATACTTTATATCGCGTGGGCGTATCCGTGCTCGGTAGTAGGATGAATGGTAGCCAATATTCTTTCATAGATATCAAACTATTTCCATACCAAATTTCTTCAAAATCGATCAATTTCTGTCCATTGACTGTCTCGTATGTCTGATCGCCAGTTACTCTGACTGTACCAGCGGGTCTGAATATGATGTTTCCGTTAAAATCGAAATCTTAACGAAGGGTTTTTTTTATTATTAATCTGTTGCCAGATTTCAGAAAAGATAATAAGAAATACGTCAATACCATCGACCCACTTAGTGATTTTCAATAATCAGAACCCAAAGCGTCAGTAATCGTCGCGAATTATTAGTATGACCGCAGAAAATATTGTCGGCCACAACTCGTAAAGTAAATAATGCACATTGACAGATGCAAATAGCATTTCGTGCCAATCAACTCATCAACTTCATTACAGAATGTGGACCGAATTATATTCAATCTGTTAATTTTTTAGGGTTTGAATACACTTAACCTATTAGTAACTACTATAAATACTAATCAGTCCCTTTCAATTTTAATTTTAATAAGCTAATTTAATGTCCCTATTTAACTAGTCCCTATCTAACTCTACGTTAATCTGGTGGGCCAAACTAATCCACTGAATTACTCGGCGGATCTTCTCAAAGGGTCTCGATTCCGTTTTGGTAGTACATTTAAGCAAAGTTCTTTCTAGGGCTCATGTTAGTAAATCTCTCAAGTTGAACCTGTGAGCTCACCTACTTGTCCAAGTCTTGCTTCAAGAGCCCCTTAGGTTATCAGTAAATAGTTAGAGGGAATAAGAGGCGCGACTAACATTTCAAATGTTGTTTTAAAATTTATGAAAAATAAACACTTTTAAAAAATATAGCATCCAAGTTCCACTGTCTATCTTACTCGTTCGTACACCAATAATTATATGAAATTATTGAATATTGAATGAAATACAATGTGTCATATTTGCTGCCTCAGGTCAAAATGGATAGATGCGAAACAGATTATGTAAAAGACGGAGACAGCAAAACAGCTGAGGCATAATATGTCATTGAAGCATAATCAGATAGCCAATAAAATTAGGGTGTTCTATGAACATAATCCAATTATACAGGTTGGTAAGTTAATTTTGAAAATGAACAAAGCTTTAGTGTACGGTGATCCTAAAGTGGCATTGGTTATCAATCGCCCATCTGACAACATCGCCAATAATGATCACAGGATTATTCGACATCACTTAAGTGGATTACATTTGAAAGGGCCAATCTATGCCACGATTATATTGTACAGCTTCTGATCTATCTATCTATCTATTTAATACAGCATTGATTATTCCTCTTCGAATCTAATCAGGTTTATTTTTTTGTGGAGCTTATTCAATTTCGTTATCGTGAAACGAATCACAATAGTATGTATCGCATCTTATATATTTACACGAATTTCGATTACTTTACCGAATTCAAAGCCAGAGGTCATGCCATAACAGATACACTAGGCTTATTTATCGTTCAGTTTAAATTATCTCTCCTACCAGCAGTAGTGTTATTAGTGTTATGAATGTGGAAGGATATAGAGGAAGAGATAGACCTAAGAAGAAATAGATAGATTGTTTGAAAGACGATATGTGTAAGAGGGGAGTGAGCGAAGAAATGGTATGTGATAGAGGAATATGGAGGGGGAAAATATGGTACGCCGACCCCAGGTGACTGGGAGAAGGGCAGGATAATGATGATGATGACCAGCAGTAGTGTTATCCGCATTTTTATTGTCAGCTTGCTTGTTCACTTGCAAAATACCCTAATTGCATGAAAAAAAGGCATTGCACTCTGAACCCACCGACTATCCCAATTTATGACTCGCTTAATTAAATTCCTAAAACACGATTATGAAGATGAACTGTGAATGTCTTCAAGATTCAATTACTTTTCGTGAAACACTCTCTGTCTCTTGAAATTTTACTGAAACACCTTTTTTTTATTGCTTACATGGAAGGACGAGCTCACAGCCTGATGTTAAGTGGTTACTGGAGCCCATAGACATCTACAACGTAAATGCGCCACCCACCTCGAGATATAAGTTCTAAGGTCTCAGTATAGTTACAACGGCTATCCCATCCTTCGAACCGAAACGCATTACTGCTTCACGGCGGAAATAGGCGGGGTGGTGGTACCTACCCGTGCGGACTCCCAAGAGGTCCTACCACCAGTGAGACCACCTGGTCCTACCACCTTTTAGAACTTTTAAAATAAGATAATTATGGCTGTTAACAACGAATACATTATATAATGATCCGATGCCAATGATCCAAATAAACATATTCGTATACTGAATACCTACAAATTCAAAACGCACTACCAAAATTATTTATGATAATTTCATTTCAGTCAAAACGTAGGTTAGCCATTGCCTAAATTGCAAATTAATGTTGAAATAGAACATCTGTTATGGAAATTGTTTCGAAGTTAATGTTATTAACTATAATTAGATTGTTGAGCTATTTCTGACTACAAAAATCACTGAGAACAAATTAAATAGTCCGCCATATTTTACCGAGCTTGTGTTTGAGTTTTAATTCAACACTTGTATTTTGATATTTAGAATTTATTAGTTACCGGACACCTCAATCCTGAGAATCTTTTGCGTTATTTTCTAATTACTTTTTCTCCGTGTCGCGATCCATCACATAGCTCCACCTCTAAAGATTGTCTTGATTATTTCAACATCTATAATTTTAGAGCAATTGTTAAAAGCGATCTTCATGGGCAAGATAGTTACCAATATTTAGAGGGGAATGAAATGGCACCGAAATATCAGAAAAGGGACTGGCAATAAGTTTGGAAAATAGCTGTTCAAGGTTGAACAAGAATCGGCTTGAACATTTGAATGCTGACTTTTAGTAATGGCAAGCAAAGAGAATATTTTCAATTAAAAAAAATAAGGATACACGTAGACTTTCCTTATCAATAATCGACACAAATTGTTCGAAAAAATAGGGTTGTTTATCTAATTATAATCTAAAGCTCACTTTAGGACCGAGAGGACATGGTTTTTGCAAGGTTTGAATGTTATGCTACATCTTTTTACGAGTTTCCGATAGCTTGCACGGTCTAGTATAAATACTATGCGCCATACGCGGAGAACATTTCGAAGAGTTACGGCTGGATAATATTAGGTTTATTGTTCAGTTGAACATCCTTGGATGATGGATGAGGTAGTTTCATGGACTCTAATCTGTTTTATTTTTTATTTTTTCTCGTATACCCTACAATCCAGAGAATTGGCTTAATAGCGACTATTGACTGCAGGGTATGAAAAATCGTTGAACAGAGTCTAGACTTTAACTTCAAATCGGCATACAAATTATTACTTTGATCGGATTTATACTAGAAAATTATATATTATCTTTGAATTCACTCGAACTGATCGAATTACCGTTGTTCCAATGTTATTCTAACGTCGACCTTTTAATACAAATTTCATTGGTCCAATATTTAATTAACAGCAGACAGACTTTAGCAATTTAAAACACGTACATTGTATAATAAATAAGTAAGTCGCGTATTTGTGGTAATACGATTATGCTGGTATTATATAAAGATAAAAATATATTAACCAGATCAATTTACCATGAACCTCTTTACGTCCTCTATAAAGGTTTTAGTTGAGTGATCGGATGGGACCCGATAGAGGCTTTGTGTCAACAGATTTCCTATAAGGCTACATTACGTTAATGTATTTAGATATTTCATTTTGTTGAGGTACATTACTTTCGACTGCTAATCTGATCTTACAGGGTCAACTTTTATTACTGTTATTGTTGGGCAAAAGAGCACATCACGGTTTTGTTTCATTCAGTTGGGCCGAAAATCAGGATGAAAGGCGATTGCATGCAGCAGAGATGCGAATATTGCGATGGATGTGTGGACTAACGAGAATGGATAGAATACGGAATGAATATGTTAGAGGAAGCCTGAAAGCGACACCTGTGACAGAGAAGCACACGCTTAGGATGGTATGGATATGTGATGAGACGAAATGAAAATGTGGTTGGTAAGATAGTTTTAACTATGAATGTGGAAGGATATAAAGGAAGAGGTAGACCTAAGAAGAAATGGATGGATTGCGTGAAAGACGATATTTGTAACAAATGGTATATGATAGAGGAGTATGGAAGGAGAAAATATGTTGCGCCGACCCCAGTTGACTGAAAGGAGCAGGAGAAGGGCAGGAGAATGATGATGAGTTGGGTGGAAAATCACACGGAACTCTTAATGTGACGCGCAATCATCGACGCCCTAAAACGTGAATCAACTTTGAGATATATGAGGTCAAAACATCAGTAGGATATTTTTGGATAAGTAGGACTTTCGAACTCGTATGTTTTAATGACTCGCAACAAAAATAGGCAAGATATTTGTTTGTTCATTCGTACGTGTCACTCGCTGACGTTCACTATGCATTTCAAGTCATAATATTTGTCATACTATCATGCTACTATTTAGCTCTGGAACGAACTGCACGCTAATGTCTGAGCGTTATGATAATTTTTCTTAAAACTAGATTTGAAGAGAGTATTCGCCGTTAGATTCTTGTAAAAAAATCAAACCAGGAAAAATAATTAACGTAATTACTGCTTGTAGTGCACAAGCAGATCGTGCGTTACAAATGGATATGAATAGGCCATACTCTCAAAAGAGAGCTTATATACTCGTACATCCCGATGCAAGCCTTGGAATGGACATCCCAGAGCAATTGGAAATTAGGCTGTCCTAAGCAGCCCTAATGGCGCACTATGGAAGCGGAGATGAAGACAATCTGACTAACCTGGCCCAAAGTAAAGCTCGTTTTGGTTTGATTGATGGGACAGTCGTATTGTAAAATGAAGACTTAAAAATCATGTCTCATGCCGTGATCTCGTCCACCCTCGTAAGCATTAAAAGCGAGGTAGCGGTTGTACCCCTCACAGTCCCGATGTCTATGAACGACAGTAAGCATAGACATTAAGTGGGCCGATAGCACATCTGTCTATTAAGTAGATAATACCGGAATATTGAATAGGTAAGTTTTATTGTCTGGATTGAGCCATTGTTTACAGTGCCAGTCGACCTTGAACTTTGAAAATGGACTGAAAGGCTTCAGTGATTCGACAAACAAACGCATTTTTTTTTTGAGAATCCACATTTTTTCGAAACACGCAAATCAATTCGCTGCCAATACCCTCAGTCCTAATGAAAAACCTGGCGTAATGCCCAGAGCTCTTGGCACGCCTAATCTTTGGTTAACCGCTCGATAACGCTTTATTCTGTTTCGAAGGAGAATCCATTATTTTGCTTTTGTACATCTCCAAATGAATCGATATGAATATATCGATGGTCTATTAATAATCGATAAGTGGTAGTTTCAAAGCTTTGTAATGTTTGTTTACTAGGTAAACACGAATTTCTGCGCGTTAAATGTGTATCGTGGTAGTGCGCATTGCATAAAATATGACAATAGTATTCTAAATTGCGAATATCTAATTTGTTGCCTGTGCAGAATGTGTCCAAAATATCTAATGAGCTTAAAGCGTATATATACCTCTCACCTACCAATAAAATTGGAAGAAATTGTTTGTCGAAATGTTAAATTTCAAGCACAAAATTTTTTTTTTATTGCTTAGTAGGGTGGACGAGCTCACAGCCCACCTGGTGTTAAGTGGTTACTGGAGCCCATAGACATCTACAACGTAAATGCGCCACCCACCCTGAGATATAAGTTCAAAGATCTCAGTATAGTTACAACGGCTGCACTACCCTTCAAACCGAAACGCATTACTGCTTCACGGCAGAAATAGGTAGGACGGTGGTACCTACCCGTGTGGACTCACAAGAGGTCCTACCACCAGTAATCACGCAAATTACAACTTTGCTGGTTCCATTCCTATGACACGATGTTATTCCTTCACCGTGGAAGTCAATCGTGAACATTTGTTGAGTACGTATTCCATTAGAAAAATTGGTACCCGCCTGAGATTCGAACATCGGTGCATCGCTCAACGCGAATGCATCGGAAGTCTTATCCTTTAGGCCACGACGACTAAATAATTCATTCTCCATTTTTCATAATTACTCATAATAATACAAGAGATGAAATTAAATGGACAAATCGGATTTGTCCATTTAATTTGTCGATTCCTGGATTTTAGATAGAAGAACCTTATCTTAAGAAACACAACCTTATTGAAATTAATAAAACGAAAAGTACTCACTTTAATCTCATTTACAAAGGAATCTTTATTGTTTGTCAAGATTTTCTTAATTTATTCACACCGTAGAGAGATGTTGAGGATTCTGTAATAAAGAAAATATGATACGTAAAAAAAAACGCTTTATGAGTTCAGGTTTTTGCCTCTGAATCCGTAGCTTTTGAAACTACAAAAGATTTTCCTCTAGCAAGTGAAACCCTAGGACTAGCCTTAAAACTTAGGAGGAACTGAATGAAGAGTGTAGGAAGGACTGAAATCCAACACGTGCAGTGCAATTGTTGCGGTAATATAAAGTAGAAGATATTGTAATTTTTACACTGAGAAGTTCAATTATAATTGTCAAAGCCAAGACGGATATATTGAGCATCATAAGAGTACCATGTTTTCGTCCTAACTTAGCGATTCTGTCTTTCATTTTAATAACAATAATAATGCTAATAATAACTGGGAACAATATACGCACGGTCATCTGGCCCTAATTTATGATTCCCTGTTAAGATTGGACGCTTACGATGGGCAGGACATGTGGTTCGAATGGAGAGTACCAGAATGCCGAGACAATTGCTCTATGGCAAACCAGAGGGCCGCAGAAGTCGTGGCAGACCCAAACTCCGATGGTTGGATGGCGTGGAGCGCGACCTCAAAAATATCGGCGTCAAGAACTGGAAGGAGAAAGCCCTGAACAGTGCAGTCTGGAGAGACATACTGGACCAGGCTAAGGCCCACCCTGGGCTGTAAGGCCTAAGATGATGATGATGATGTGTTATGGGTACCAGAGATTGATACTTATATATATTTTAAATATGTACGTATGTAGATAATAAACATCCAGACAAAGAGTAAACAGACTTGTCTATCACACAATGTTTGCCCGATGTGGGAATCGAACTCACGACCCTCGATGTAACAGTTAGGGCCGCTAACTACTGCTCCACCGAGTCCGTCAGTCAGACATTTCTTTTAATTTAATGTTCATGATTGACTTCCACGGTGAAGGAATAACATCGTGTAATAAAAATGAAACCCGCAAAATTATAATTTGCGTAATCACTGGTGGTAGGACCTCTTGTGAGTCCGCAAGGGTAAGTGCTACCACCCCGCCTATTTCTGCCGTGAAGCAGCGTTTCGGTTTGAAGGGCGGAGTATCCGTTGTAACTATACTGAGACCTTAGAACTTATATCTCAAGGTGGGTGGCGCATTTACGTTCTAGATGTCTATGGGCTACAGTAACCACTTAACACCAGGTGGGCTGTGAGCTTGTCTACCCATCTATGCATTGAAAAAGAAACATCAAACTATGAACAGTCTTTAAGAATGTCAACACCAGTACTTATGACTATGTATTATGTCCTCCCTTTCCCGAAGTTAATTAACCGTGTAAGCCTAGAGGGCGACTTTCATCCTGCCCGATAGGAAGCCATATTTGAAGCCAAAGACATAACGATTTGTATATACATTAGATGATTTGAGGATTAATCCAATTGTTTACGATTCTTTGAACACGCAAGACAGTTGTTACTTTAATTCCGCATAGGTTAGTATCTTAATATGCTGTAAAATACATGTTCTTGTCTCTTGACTTCTTGTCCCAAATTGGATGATAATATTCACGTTTCCATGTCTATGTGTATGTGTGTGTGTTTTTGTATGGGTATGTGTATGCGTATGTGTGGGATTGTGTGTGTTAGTAGATTCAAATATAACATAACACTAGATGCTAATAGAAAATTCAGTTGGGTTGTATCTTGACAATGAAACATTAATCAACGGGAGACACATTAAAATCAAATTATTTTTATTACCTTAATGCAATTATGAATTGAAAATTCGAGCACACAGTCCAAGGTATACGTGTCACGTCATCATGATCATGATGACTTTAATAGCCGCTTAAGAGAATTCGATTTGGATTTCAGCTTGTAAAATGATGAACCTCATATTATCAATGTACCGTTTTAATGTCTAAGATTAAACAAGCTACAACAGATAACAAAAATACCTAACAAAAGTCAAGGATACACAAAGAATTATCCCCGAGTGCCTTATGGAGCCCGTAAATAAATTCGCCTAATATTATTAGAGGCTGAGACAAAAAATAAGACAGTCCCGCTTAATTCGATCGCGCGCAGAGAATGTTCAAGGTTCATTTGTTTGCCACAAAAGCTACCCTTGTAACGTTATGTTAAAGTTGATTTTATTGGCACATTATGAGTCCACACGTGTCACAGTCTTCTGCTGCGTCTAACTTGAAGAATGGATAAGATATTTTATAATAACAGAGCGATGTTTGGGCTCCGAAAACAGAACTCAAGTAACACTAGGTAACACTAGATGGGTTGTGAGTCTGCTAATTTTATTTTAAATGACCCATGGGTCTTTTCAGCTAAGCCATGACAAGAGGGTGAAAGCTTAGCTATGAAGGAAAGATTTGCTAAAAGCTACCCAAGAGTCTCCAGTAGAAGCCTTTTTTTTCCACAGGAGATAATCACCGGATCCCAGCCCACACGGCGGGTGGGGTATATGTGAAGTTGAATCTCATTAAAAAGTCCTGGTGATTACAGCCGGCGCCCTACGCCGGACCGGGCCGGAGCCTAGTCGGGGCTATTGAGACGGCGGGACAGGGTTGACGCAGAGCATATTACATCCATACCGCCGTCCCCCAGACGCTGGACAGGCGGCCGCCGGCAACACGACCACCGATTCCCTTAGTCGACGGGCCGGGATATAGCCTTGAAACTTTACGATTAAAATTTTGTACCACAAAAGTAATTCTGTTAAAAACAATATTCTCACGTTTTAGGCTATGTGCATTAATATCGATTGAGATACGTTTCGGATTTGGCATCTTACCACTAGCGTTTGCCAAACAGCTCGTTTATCAGTTGCATTTATTGCCTATTGAAAACATTCATTAATCAATCTTATATCACGAATTATCTACCGTTACAACTGGATTTGCTACTGTTACGATTTAATCGCACGTTTATTATACTATTTCATTTATAGCTTCCGATATATCGAATGCTTTTGTTGCCATGGATGACCAAGGCACCACTGTCGTAACGTAATTGTTGTCGACTTAGAACAGCACCACCCAAACTGATCTTCCTATCGATATCTGGATAACCTCTAAATACTAATTACGTTGAAATCGTTAATTTCCTTCTTAATTTAATATCCTACTCTAATAGTTTATCGCGCTGTTTTATAAATCTCCCCACTTGCTATTATGGTGCCACTTTAATTGGCTTCCTTTTAGCGGAAACTTTTTAATCCATTTAGATGTTCGTCCTCACTTCTATCCTCCATGTTGAGAACATACGACCAGTTTTTTTTATATTGTTTTTTTTAAATCTGACACGGGTGGACGAGCTCACAACCCACCTGGTGTTAAGTAGTTACTGGAGCCCATAGACATCTACAACGTAGGTAAATGCGCCACCCACCTTGAGATATATGTTCTAAGGTCTCAAGTATGGTAACAACGGCTGCCCCACCCTTCAAACCGAAACACATGAGCCGCGCGGTGGCCCCACAAGACGTCCTAACACTAGAAAAAATATAACCAGCTTAAAGCAATAAAAATACACCTACGTGTTAGAACATTATTGTAGTAGCATTATATGTATAACTTTAGTTTGATGAACATGTTTAATATAATATATCATTGTGGCGTTCTATCATACGCTCATGATTTTAATAACAATATTCTCGCTCTTGCCACGCGGCTTCGTCGGAACATATTTCTTAAGGGAATGAAAGCTTGAAATTGTTGTTTTCTATGTATGTACATGAATAAATCACATCCGACCAAGTTTAGATACATATTCTGTCTGGAATTGCAGCAAGAGTACAGGCACTAACAATCCAAAGTCGAAACAAACTTGCCTAATCCAATTTAGCTGCAATACGTACAAGTCTGCGATAGTTCCGCCTGGGTCGGCATCTACGAAACAAGTCTGTTCAATGATTTGGAAATAAATTTGTATTTTGTTGTTGTTTAACTTAACTCTCTTGTTTGAGCTACATTTTAAGCTGATGTGATCCGTAGTGAGCGACCGCATCTTAGTGCCAATTCAGACTGGACTCTGAAAGATGTGAAGAATGTTCTGCTGTCTAATTTTGTTAATACGCTTTTATTAGCTTCAGACGTATGTATGTATGTTTGTAACGGAATCATTGAATATAATTTTGACACCCTTCAAAACGTCGGATTAACTCAAAATTTGGTGTACTTATTAAGGACCGACAACAATTCAATATTTAAAAAAAAATTAATAAATTGAAAAACAACTAAAAAATGAAAAATAAATAATAGTTTAAAAAAACTAAAAAAATACGCTTTTATAGAAAATCCAACTAAAAAATAGAAAATAAATTAGAATTAAAAATAGTGTAAGAATAAATAATTTTATTGTAGTGGGGTGCTTTTCAGGATATTATCAAAATATTAATTCTATTGATACCATGCACCCCACTTTTTTTCTACAATAAAATCATTTTTTCTGACACTATTTTTAATTCAAACTTATTAAAAGTTATTTTTAGATTTCCAAAATGTAATTACTTTCGAATTATGCAACTTTTGGTATTTGAGAAATCACACAGCTTTTAGGAAATGAAAAATACCCGCTGCACATGGCTTGTCGGGTTCTTACAAAAAATTCATTGAAGTTTCAACAAGCTACCGCTCATAAACATTAGAATAAATAATACAGGCTAAGTGACCGTAATTAAGAAGGGTTTCGTCGTGAGACCTAATGGTAATTGGAGGCACAAGTCTCACCCTTTAAATTGGAATGAATGACTGCTTCACAACACAATTGTGGTACATAAGGGTACCGTAAAGGGGTAAAGGGGCTGCAATATGCACGCACGCAATATTTTGACCAGGTCTTCGATCCACCTCATTGGCTGTCTACCCATGTCATGACATCCAGTACGAGGTCTTCACTCCAGTGCTTATTTAGCTCACTGATTGGTAGTGCGACGGCATATGTGGCCGACCCAATTCCACTTTCTCCGAGCAATCGCTTTGGCTATATCAGTCGAACCAGTTCAGTTCTGCAAGTTTGAGTATTGCACATCCTATCCCTGCTGGTAAAAATAGTTAGTATGGTATGAATACCAAAGGCAAGAGACCGAAAAGAATGTAGTGCATTTGAAAATACCTACACTGAGTATTGGGTGGTTACGGGTTGATGAAGAAGAGTATAACAGTCAGAGAACACCCGTTTGTTGCTTTTTGTGAAACCCTCGAGAAGAGATGAGATGATGCTATTTTAGACCAGCCCCACACAGCCAAAATGCGTGTGAAAAAACTTGCACACTCATCCAATCCAAGAAAACAATACGCAAGTAAACAAATTAATATCTGCCGATCACGGCCTATTGTTATTGCTGAAGTTTCAATGCTCCCAGACTCGGAGGCGCCGGCCAAAGTTTCAGCTCACTGGGGAATTTATCTGGACGTGTACATGTTTTATTCGATCAACTAGAATAGCCGCTTATTATTGATGGCTGTTGTGTTTACAAATGATAAATCAAAGGAATCTAAAATAATATTTTGGGTTTGGACTACTCATTAGGAGCAGCTGGTAGGCAGCCATTTGAAATATTTTCATTCTTTCATTTTCAATTATATTTGTGTGATAAATATAAAATGTCTTTTCCAGGGTTATGGATGTATATTAAATATACTAATATGTATGTGTATTGTAAAAAAATTACTTTTAGTTCCGTTATCTGGTACCTGCAACACAAGCTCTTTACGAGCTTAGTACGGGACCAGTTAACGTGGCGTGATTGTTCGTAAATATGTACTTATAAAAAAAAAAAATGAAACAATCACTTAGTATCATAGAGATTTTTAAAGTTACTCACTACGAGGATCCCTCGAAATGATCTCGAGGAAAATCTCAGTTAATTTCAACGCATAATGTTTCCGATTAACTTTTTACTCGAACAAGTCAGGTCAAGGTTTCACTCAAGTCATTCAGTATTCATGATCTACTACTACGCTGCTAGGTAATTAAGAACACAATGCGGTCTACAAAGTTTATTCGTCAAAATTTATGTATATATTTTAAAACCACTTTATCTATCGGGTCGTCGCATCCCCTTACAGGGGTGTGGGACGGGCCTCGAGGAAACCCCTCTACCCGGGCTTGTGACTCCCTGGCTATCGAGGCACGGGTAATGCGCTACAGGTTGGTGAGTGGCAGGCTTGAGTTTGCGATAGGTGGGACTCTCCTTCTTCTTCTCTTCTTCTTGATCTCGTCTTCCTTCTTCTCTTCTTTTTTCTTCTCTTTCTTCTTATTATCTTATTATCTTGCTATTTATGTATGTATTGTACCGACAGCAAGACGTCCGATTGATATAAAAATTTGAACACGAGACAAGGACTTCACTCTAATATCCTGACTAGTTCCAAAAGGATATAAAAATTACATCGGTTTGAAGCGATGGGGCAGCCGTTGTACTGTAAAACTGATACTTCGAACTCATGTCTCAAGGGGGGTGGCGGCACTTAAAATCAAGGGGGCCGTGAGCTCGCCCACTCATCTAAGCAACAAATATACATAAATAGTATTTTCTATTTTTCCGAAATAATTAACATTACTTTTACGGTTTTCGCGACTAGTAGACATAATTAAAACCATCTTTACGGTTTAATCTTACGTTTTTTTTAATGTTCTTATGTTATTTCCAATACTATTTCATTTCTAATACTTTAAAGTTTTCGTGGTCATCATGGACGTGTAAGATGTTATCATCTGTCGACATTTGAATATTAAGCTGACTACCGTCTAATTCATTATGTCTGATGTAGAGCTACGTTTCACTTTTTTATTAACGTAAAAACAAAAACAAAAAACTTAAGTAATAGACATTACAAGTAAATTTAAATTCGGTACTGGAATATAGTTATCGACCGAACAATATGAAACCGTGATCGTCCAATTGTAAAAGAGCAATCTCTCCTTCGGTAGCCAGTATTTCCGCTTACGTAAGATATATTCGATTTAGAAAATCTTATAGATGTTCAAATATGAATAGAATGATATTATTATATTACGTAGATATCAGCTTTAAATATGTTTGCGGATGCGCGAATACATAGCTTCGCAGCAATCATTCGCAAACGAATTGCTTCCCTGATTCGCCGCGTGAGGGTCACTCGCAACAGCTACCTACGGCTGTTCGCCTCACGAATGGATCTGGTCTACCCAATAATGCAACACTGGACACGTGTGCATGTTGAGCACTCTGGATCCAAACCAGCCTTTAGGTTAAGGTAGTTTTGATGTAAATTTTGAGTTTGTGTTTTATTAGTATTTATTTATATTTATTTAAAATCTTATTAAATAAATATAAATAAATAATAATAAAATTATTATTATTATTATTATTATTTGATTTTTTGTTTTAATTATTATTATTATTATTCATTTTGTTTTAGGCCGAGATTGTAGTTATTATTTTTATTTAATTCTAGTATAAATGAAATATTAATGAGTGTAATATGGATGCAAAATCTGATGTAAATGAAATAAAAAAATAAAAAAATAAATACAATATACTTGCGACCCGCCTTCGCTTCGCTTCGGGAACTGTAATTTATTATTGATCTTATTGAATCTATACTATATTTTTAATCTTATAAAACTAAAGAGTTTATTTGTTTGAACGCGCTAATCTCAGGAACTACTGATCCGATTTGAAAAATTCTTTCAGTGTTAGATAGTTCATTTATCGAGGAAGGCTATAGGCTATAATAATATAACATTACGGTAAGAACAATACAAGTGGAGCAAGCACCAATAAAGAATGTTTCAAAATATTATCACTTTCTACGTAAATGAAGTGGGGGGTAAAATTTAGCGTTATGCCAAAGTAACTATTCCACGCGGACGGAGTCGCGGGCAAAAGCTATTATATAATATATTTGCGACCCGCCTTTGCTTCGCTTCGGGAACTGTAATTTATTATTGTACTTATTGAATTTTCTTTTATACAAATCTGGTCCTGATAGTAACAAAAAATCTAATAATTCCTCTTCTCATATTCACGGTTCACTATTTTGGCGATAACGCTTACAAATAAAAGATAGATATGTGCTGTCACAGCCTTTTTTGTGGGCCTATTTAAGATAAACATTTACATTTTACATTATATAGTAACTCAAACGGTTTTTGCGGCGCACGACTGATTAGCTCGCAAATGGCAGATTTTTTCCTTCTTACTTGACTCTTATCATTATATTTTGGATAATTCACACCATGTCTTTATAAATTATAGCCTATGTCTTATTCTGATGTGTAAGTTCTATTATTGTAAAAGTTTCATCAAAATCCATCCAGTAATTTTTCCGTGAAAGTATATCAAACATACATCCATACATTCTTAGAAACTTTCGCGTTTATAATATTAGTAGGTTATATATTTTGTATGTAAAATTCTTCGATCGCCCCGACAATCGTATGCCGTGATCCCTAGTATCTTTGGTTAATTTTATTTATATTAAAGGTTTTTTTTTATTGCTTAGATAGGTGGATGAGCTCATAGCCCACCTGGTGTTAAGTGGTTACTGGAGACCATAGACATCCACAACGTAAATGCACCACCCACCTTGAGATATAAGTTCTAAGGTCTCAAGTTTAGTTACAACGGCTGCCCCACCCTCCAAACCGAAACGCATTACTGCTTCACGGCAGAAATAGGCAGGGTGGTGGTACCCACCCGCGCGGATTCACAAGAGGTCCTACCACCACCAGTAATTATCAAAGCTATTGTTATCGACTGCTTTAACCTAGAGAACACGTGTTATTTCGTTGACATGTCATACTTTAAACAAGGATTGAGGCTTTCAACGATGGGCAATGGATTTTCATCTACCATTGTCAATTAAAATTAATAACCAAGACTATTAATTAATTAGTATCAGGATTAGTCCAATTTGGTCAAAAAAACCTCTTCCAATATAGAATAAATAAATAACATCAAAAAGTTCAGAAAATCGAATATAATGAGATGTGACATGTTGTTTGCAAGGTGTGTATTTGATTAAAATGTTATAATATGAATTGTAAACAATTGTATTTTAACGATAAACACTAAGACATCAAAGAATTGAGGTTCTTCACGGATACCGCAAATACCAAAATCCATTAGTTAATTAATTCAACGTTTTCTAATACTACGTAGGATAAATCTACATTATCGTTGAGTTCAAAGCGCTTACCTTTGTTCGCTGTGCTTGTTATGTATTTGACAGGAATCGGGTATATTGGAAAATTAACTGATAAGAACTCAAGCCTTCGTAAGCTGTGTAGATTCGTGAAACGTAAATATAAATTTTTTTTTGTAGTTTTTCCTTATGTTTTTAAAGTTTAAATTTTTTTTTTAGTTTTAATTACAATTTTAATTTTAATTTAATTGTTTTTAAATTTTTGTAATCTTTTCTGATTTTCGTTCGTTTGAAGTTAGACTTCTAAATCCCTCTGAATAAATCAATGAAAGATGTTCGAAGGTTCAACATAAAATATATTAATACGTGAAGCAAAAAATGTTTACCCCTCTTTACGAAAATTGCGCGGACGGAGGAGTATGAGATTTCCCACACTTATAGAGAATATAGAGAAGGAGTGCAGAATGTTGTTTTCTTTTTAATTATACATAAAAAATATATTAAATCATTTAAAAAAAAAAACATTACACATGTATGTATTTGACACACACACGCATCCATATTATTTTGCATATTGCTTAGCAATATTGTATGCATGCATATTGTTTATTGTCAAACTTTTCTTATTGCATAAATTCTGTGGTCAAATTGAGAACAGATTAAATATTGTTTGTCTTTATTAATCTTTTAAAGTGTAGTCTTGGCGAAATCTGTGATTATAGAAGTATAACAGTCTTTGACAATAGAATCATAATAGTGTACAAACTTGTAATTTCAATTCCTCCTCCTCGAGTCGTGTTCCTCATGTCTGAGGGTCGTGACCACCATCACCCATGAGCTTCAATTTTAGGATCTTTTTCCACTTTCCCCTGTCCACGGCGTCATGCAGCGCGCTGTACACTGTACTGTCCAAAGCGGTGCGGATCTGATCGGACCAACGAGTATGGCTGCGGCCTCTAGATCTGTTGCCTTCAACTTTCCCTGTGATCATAAGTTTTTCCAGGTTATCGCCGTCTTTCCTCGCAATGTGACCAAAATATTCGAGGATCCGCTTCAGACATACAGTAGACAGTCTGATTTTGATGCCCAGTTGCTTCAATATCGACACGTTAGTCCGGAAGGCTGTCCACGGAATTCTTAGCATGCGTCTCCAACACATTTAATTAATTTCAATTAATTACAGTCAAATTTCGACTACCCTGGGACCACTAATACTAATATATAACATATAAAAGTTCCAAACATTTAAGCAGTCGGTTTGCCGAGTAATACTGGCCACTGACTGGAAAACATTCACCCCAAAATATCATTACAAACAAATAAGCAACTCAATTATTCCTCAACGAAATTCATAAAACGATTTAAATTATCTCCTAGGCCCAAATGCCATTTGAATAGCACCGTTATCAAAGAGGAAAATGAATCTCAACAAAACCTTTCCTTTCATCCATGGTGTGGATTCAGGCGTTCATAATTTCTTAGCTGACGGCTTAATGATCCCTGTGATAAGTTACCAGGTTAATTTCGGCAAAAAAACCCTACCATTAAATGTTTTTATTGCTGCCATACAAGATATTCTTGTCCGATAGCCGTCCGTGGAAAATTTGAGTGCTATTTTGATGATTAAAATATGGCGTGGTCGTTTAGTCAAAATTACAATACTTTTGTTTCGTTTTGGCTATGTGAGATAGAAGATAATAACAATTTTAGGACCTATTCGACTTACTAACATAGAAAATACACAAGCAATTTTAGTATCCTTAACAAAATTCTAAAGTCAAATACGGTCTCTTACTACCATACTATTGATCATATTAGTTCCTTGCTTTCGGTTGACCAAAGATGAGTTCTCGTGAACATACATGAGTCACTTTCATTCGTCGGGTTAATGTTCAACAGCCAAGGATCCTTTTGAAACACACCTGAAACTCACCCGTTCTCAAACATGAGGTCGCATGTGAAGCATTAGAGTAATTGCCACAGATGTCTTTAAGCTGGATCATACTTCGCTGACTCCTAACACGCCGTGCCTAATAGTAATCTCGGAAATTTACTATATTTGTCCAAAATTTCCAACAACACCATATTTCCGTGACTACGGGCAATAGAAATTTTAATTACTAAACCTTTTTAATAAGCTTCCCAGTTGTGTCATAACCGAGTAATACACTTAATTCCGCCTCCATGTTCACATTCCACGGCGATACTAAAAGACCATATAAAGCCAATTAGAATACATTGTAAGGACAGTAAACTGAATATACAAATTGCATGACCCTAATTGTCCATTGTTTAGTTTACGATCTATAAATCCTTAAACTAGTGATACCAAAACCGAATATGGAATTCAGCAGCTTTCTAAAATGGTGTGTGTCCCCAATTAGCGATTAGCGTTTTGTTTTTTTGTTCATGGACGAAAGCACACGAGGGCACAGTCACAATGACGTCTATAGCTGAAGGTTCTATTACAATCTCATTTAAAGAACGACGCTTGGTAAAAAGAATCCCTAAAAAATGATTGCGATTGGAAATGAGTAATGCAGTTCCAGGTATGAGGTCTGGTAGTAAATGGTAGATTAATGAAGCAACGCCAATTCATCCCAAATAATTCAATAAAACACTCACCATCAATAAAAAAAATATTATCTTTAATCTGAATCAAAACTCCTTTGCACTGATAGGACATCTTTATAATTTTCTCGACATTTATAGTTATCGAGTCTTGATCATTTAAATTGCTCAGATCTTAAGATACACCTTTACGGCCTTGACTTCTACGAATCCTACATACTGAAGTTTTACTTAATCCCTATCTTGAGTTACGCCAGTAGAATCTGTTGTGGTCTTGTAGGGATTGATTCCTTAAGCTCTTATCTATTTCTGGAACTAAGAAATCATGTATTCCATTTTAAAGGGTAGAAAGTCGATGTACTTTATTAGCATTTTGTGCTGTCTGGCCTCAGTATGAAACTTGGTCCTGAACTCGTTGTTATGAATGCATCATCAATTACCAAATTATTTTCTATTACGAGTAGAAAGTGACCGCATTTTAGCTTTTACATTTCATGAAACGAAGAGTTCGACGAGTGAACTAATCCATAGAGAGTTTCTTGCCGAATATTCTCAGTGGGTCGTGATTTCGATCTGGTGGTGGATACTGCGTACCATATATCTTGCTATGGCTAGTGTTAGTAAGTTCTCTCAGGCTTAACCCATGACCTCACCTACCGATCTGGGCGTATCTGGAATAGCCTCATAGAAATTACGACACGATCGATTACGTCGATCAAAATCAAGAAAAGTTCTAAAAACAGCAGTAAATTTAGAAAAAGCCATCAAATTATTTGAATAATCTGAATATTTCATTGATACTTCCGAATTTGTTAAAATGCCTTTTGAAATATTTACAAGAACTTGTCATATATTATAATACTTTATAAAGACGATGCGAAAGGATATTCCAACTGAAATATGCCAGATCTATTTATAGTTATCGATTATTTGATTATGCCGAAACATTTAAAATTTCAACAGTTCGGATTTCAGTGTAGCAATAGACTAAAAACTTACAGAACCAAAAGCGAAAGACACTTCGTCTGATCAGAAATTTTCCGACAATTCTCTTCCTTTAAAAAATTATGAGCGTGCTTTCAGAACTCTGTTGTTAAATGATTAGTGGAGACCAAAGACATTAAAACATGGATGCCCCTCACCTTGACACAAATAAGGTTGAAGTCATACGAGCTCTAATGACTATTACACACCAGCTGTGTCAGGCTATAGTGTGTCAGCTGTGTAGTAAAAACCTGATTAAAGACATGGCAACTCCCTTAGGTGAGGTGCCGCAAAAATTATTCACATGGTCGTAACAGGGAAGTTAGTGGCCAGATGATAAGACAAATCCGGTGGTTGATTCAGGGGTATATGGAAGTGTATTGCCACCCGTCAGAGCAGAGACGGATTCAGAAAAAATAATGTAGTACACAAATCGAACACCAAAAAAGATTAACCATCACGGCAAGGCCGCCGGTTATGTAATGACATAGATGCGTAAAAGGATAATTTACTACAGGAAATTCATGTGGCATAATGAAAAATAAAATAAGAATATTAAATATCACTCGCTTATACATAGCGACGAGTAGCCACACCGTAGACACTACTTTTTTTATTATATTGCTCAGATGGGTGGACGAGCTCACAGCCCACCTGGTGTTAAGTGATTGGTTACTGGAGCCCATAGACATCTACAACGTAAATGCGCTACCCACCTTAAGATATAAGTTCTAAAGTCTCAGTATAGATACAACGGCTGCCCCACCCTTCAAGCCGAAACGCATTACTGCTTCACGGCAGAAATAGGCGGGGTGGTGGTACCGTGCGGACTCACAAGAGGTCCTACCATTAGTAATTACGCAAATTATAATTTTGCGGGTTTGATTTTTATTCCTTCACCGTGGAAGTCAATCGTGAGCACTTTGTTGAGTGTGTATTTCATTAGAAAAATTGGTACCCCAACTCACTCGCTCAACACGAATGCACCGGACGTTTTATCCTTTAGGCCACGACGACGCCATCAATGAACGTAATATAATTTTTGAGCGTAACTATCAGCCATTGCTAATTTTTACATTATCAAAGTTGATAAATGTGTATTTTTCTATTTAGAGTATAGAAATATAGTAAATATAGTATTAACGACATTTTCTAATAATTAACCTAGAAAGTCTTCGAGTCTTAAAGTCTTTAAATGGCTACTATTACATTAATACGAGCAATCGTTAAGAATTTTATAGTATGTTTGATAGGATTAAAATACGTAAAAACTAACAATGGCTTATACCGCTGTTACGTGTTTTATTTTGAATAAGATCGATAAGGTTTATATTTCAAGTCGTCGTGGCCTAAAGGATAAGACGTCCGGTGCATACGTGTTGAGCGATGCACCGGTGTTCGAATCTCAGGCGGGTACCCATTTTTCTAATGAAATACGTACTCAACAAATGCTTACGATTGACTTCCACGGCGAAGGAATAACATCGTGTAATAGAAATCAAACCCGCAAAATTATAATTTGCGTAATTACTGGTGGTAGGACCTCTTGTGAGTCCGCGCGGGTGGGTACTGCCCTGCCTATTTCTGCCGTGAAGCAGTAATACGTTTCGGTCAGAAGGGTAAGGCAACCGTTGTAACTATACAGATCTAGAACTTATATCTCAAGGTGGGTGGCGCATTAACGTTGTAGATGTTTATGGGCTCCGGAAATCTCTTAAGACCAGGTGGGCTGTGAGCTCGTTCACCCATCTAAGCAATAAAAAAAAAGATTTATTTGTCTTAACAAACTACCTATTAATAATGAATGAATACTTTAGTTTCTTTTGAAATGTGATTTTATTTTATTTCGTCATTAATTAACCCACAAAATAACAATTGTATAATTATTATTCATGAACACTGCTAAGCTTCTCCAGAATTTTTGTTCCCACGTACTCGGAAGGTACAATTTCATTGAGCCCCTTGACACTTTCAAATGGAATTTGTTATCTTTTCAAAACACAATATTTTATTTTTTTACACACTACAAGTATGAACAGAAGGTACCGTTACTTAACACGGTACAAATTTAAAAGAGTGTTTTATATAAAACACTACAATAGCTACATAAAAATGTCTGGAATGTTTTTCGCAAGACGTTTAGTATGTTTAACCAAAGATATCTTCGGCCAGAGAGGTATCGAGGTAAAATAATTCAAAAAGCATTACTTAAGTGTGCTATCATCATTGTATCATTATCCAATATTCTACGTATGTCAAATATATCAGAATTAAGATATCTATACTAATATTATAAAGAGGAAAGATTTGTTTGTTTATTTGTATTGAAAAGGCTCCGAAACTACTGAACCGATTTGAAAAATTCTTTCACTGTTTGGAAGCTACACTATTCCCGAGTGACATAGGCAATAATCATTTTTGAAAACAATTAGGGATCCTTACTAAAATTTCAATAATGTAACCCAAGGTGTAAAAAAATTACCTAAAATATTATTTACATCGCGTGCCCTGCGAAAACTATTCATGATAGAATAAAGTAATGTTCTACGACTTTGTAGAACTCATTATAATTTACAAAAAATGTCGCGACAGCATATGTCTAACTATTATAGTTGTGCCGCAATAAGTGTTCTTTCATTTAAAAAAATAAAACAACGTCAAATATCGTTGAAATTTTTGTTAAAGACCCGAGCGGAGCTGAAGCGGGCCGCTAGTATTTAATATAGAGATAGAGAAAACGGTAGAAACAGATAAGTGGTGGCTCACAGCACAACATGTGGAAAACCACAATAACTTTTTTATTTACTATTAAAGGTGGACGAGCTCACGACCAACCTAATTTTAAGTGGCCGCCGAAGCCCTTACAACGTGAGACACGAGTTCTAAGTCTCGGTTTTTACTTAGTCACTCTTAGTCAGTCATTACTGATTCACGGCCGAAATAGGCAGAGTGGTGGTACCTACCCATGCGGACTCACAACACGCCCTACCATCTACTACTATTTTTAAGAATAAACCCTAGCAGCCAGTAGCGGCTAAAATATTATATACTAGCTGACCCGGCAGACTTCGTAGTGCCTCAATCGACAAATACACGACAAACAAAAGGAATCCGTCCGACGGGGACACATCAAAGGGAAGGGAAACATAATTGTTATTTTTATTTAATTCCGAGTATTTTCATATTTATCTACCTTATAAACCTTCTCTGGACTTCCACAAATAATTCAAGACCAAAATTAGCCAAATCGGTCCAGCCGTTCTCGAGTTTTAGCGAGACTAACGAACAGCAATTCATTTTTATATATATAGATAGCGATGAATAAATGTAATGTCTTAACACTGGGAGGGATGCTACACATGCTTTCGCAATAACAAAAACTTGGGGGGTCAAACTTGTGATTACTTAATACACGTCTGTGCAAAAAGGCAGCGGCCTCATGATTTACCATGTAAATATATGCGCATATGCAGCACATGCATACACAGTAATGCATGTTAAGTGATTTTAGGCCGCGGGCGGTTTGCATGGGACAGAAAATTCTGAAAAAAAGTCGTTTTACGAATACATTCTTGCAAGCTAATACCTATTTATTATTTATAATATAATTTTTTAATTATTATTTAGATTAATTGAGAATTTTACGAATGCATCTGTGGCGGTAGCTATCACGGAACAAAATATATTAGACAGATGCCTGAATCTCGCTAACGACATTTTCAAGATAAGCTTACATACATATTATGTTTATACAAGTTCCGAACAATAATATTTCCGAGCAATTACACCTGCTCGGTAGATGATCGTCCCTTTGTCGTTATTTTTAAACATCTACATCAGGATTAGAATCGCGACCCGCTGAGAAGGTCCGAACAGAAACTCAGCGGGCTGATGTTATCTGTTAGGTTTCACGTTGAGTTCTTCGATGTGTGTGTGTGTGTCGGTCTCAGTAAATGACATGACCCGGGCAACGCCGGTTACATCCGCTGCAATAAATACGACAATCTGGTCGACTTTACTTAGCAAATTAATTACCGTCGGTCTACAAATCGACTTGTCATTTAGAGACCAGAGAGTGACACAAGTAACTCTTCATCCTGGTTAAATGCAACATGTTCTAATCCTTTTGAATTATTATTATTATTATTTTAATAAATAAATAAATATTTACTAACAATCACGCCACGTTAACTGGTCCCGTGATAAGTTCGTAAAGAACTTGTGTTACAGGTACCAGATAACGGATATAAATGTAAGATTTTTATTATACACATACATATATTTAATAGACATCCATAACCTTGGAAAAGACATTTATATTTATCATACAAATATCTTCCCTTGGCGGGATTCGAACCCGCGACCCCCTTGTGTAGTGACCATGTCACTTACCACTACACCAGACGGCCGTTATATGTCTTGAGCGATTTAAAACTGCTGGACACGTCATTTTAATAAAAATAGTGGAGCCGCAGTAGTAGAAATTCGACTATAATTAACTGAAATTATAAATTTGAACATTATCATGTTTCTATTGTCAAAGACTAATTAATATTCTTTTAATCACCGATTTCGCCAATACTACACTATAGACAAATAATATTAAAGAAAAACAATACTATCTATCTATTCTTAATTTACCGCAGACTATAGACAATAAACAAAAGAGTATAGGTATATGCGTGTGTGTCTCAATGTGTGTCTCTGTGTGTAATGTTTTATTTATTGATTTAATATATTTTTTATGGTCAACTGTAAAAATATATAAGCATTGTGCACTCCTTCTCTATATTCTCTATAAGTGTGGGAAATATTATACTTCTCCGTCCGCGCAATTTTCGTAAAAACGGGGTCCAAAGTTTTTGCTTCACCTATTAATATAATATAGATACTAATTTCTTCTGTGTGACAACCGATCTTCCTTTTAATTTCAAGACATTTCCAAAGACAAAACTTAATCTAGATTATTGATTTATGACATGAGCTGTCAATGTATTTGTCCTGATTTCGATTACTATTAAAAAAAACTTCAGAGGTGTCAAGGGACACCCGGATGGAACGAAGTTCCTTTCGATTAATTAGTGAAGGAATTGTAATTTTTTTTTAAAGTTATAATAATAAATTACGGCATTATGAAGAAGAAAAAAACAATACTATGAACTAAATTACTATTGTTGAAACGCTATCTCGAGAAACTGTACTCATTACGCGGACCAATCGGATACGAGCAATGTCACGCGATAAGCGTCTACACGTTGATTGGTCAGAATGACGGATCTAAAAAGTGTCGTGACAACTTTTCGTAAGAATTTTTTCCGTCTAGCCCCCTTTTACAACGCGCGATAAGGAACTTCGTTCCAAAAGAAATAAAAATATTAATAATTTCGTGTTGTAACAAACATGAGTAGCACGTGCCAGGGATCGTCGGACGAGATTGCGAAACAAAATAAATACAAGATAATCCAAGCTTTGTTTACATTCAATTTTACATTCGGTCGCTCGAACTACCTTTTGAAAAGTTCTGATTTTATTGTCTTTTAACCGACTTCAAAATAAAAAGGGATTCTCGATTCGACTATGTATCCTTAGTAAGTTTTTGATATAAAAAGATGTGTGGTGTCGTGGGACACCGGATAAGAACGAAGTTCCTTATTATAAAATTATAAATTTTAAGTTCTATTCGAGGTATAAAGAAAATAAAACTGGAGGTTTCGCAACAACCCACGGTCATTCGGTAACGTGCGAACTTATTGTGATACACTTCATTCACGGTTATTTGCATAAGAGTTAGTGTATTGCGCAAACGAAAGCTCTGAGATCGTAGTCAATGAATTATAAAAAAATATGTTATTTTTTTACGCTACTACAAAGTTAAGTCATACACTGTGTGTATTACTAATTTGTACGTTATTACAAAGTTAATAAAAATCTTACGTTACGGACGTTTTTTCTCGGTTAAAGTACCCCTCCGCATCGTCCCATAAGGAACTTCGTTCCAAAAAAGAAATCAATGAAGAATACGGTACTTTTTTTCACGCTGTTTTTGTTTGTAATTCTTTAAAATTTAGAAAACTCTTACAAACCCTTCTAAGTCTAAGGAATGTAGTCATGACCCTTTGTTCATCATAAAGCATCACTCGATCTATTTTAATAAATTTTATGAAGAGAATCATTTTGTAAGGCGATAAAAAGCGAGCAAGCAAAACATGCATTATAAATTTTTCGGGTCAAATTCTATTTCGAATATAGTATTGAGATACTCTTTGGACTAGGTGTGGCACTAGTGACGTCATATTTTTTTATCGGTCGTCCATCTTTATGTCCTACTTATTATTTGAGCGCACTCCTTTCAGAGGTGAGGTTGAGGTTTTTTTTACCTATCTATGCTAATAGTGTCTCCTAATCCTTGTGAGGATATATCAGCTCGTCCTAAACGTGAAGGTGAGCTCACGGGGCTCAAGACAGAGGTGTTGCTAGCACTGGCCCTAGTAAGAGCAATGCTTCTTTAAGGAAATTTAATGGGCATTGACCTTATTTTTATTTCTTTGACTTGAAAAAAGCAATTCGTGTTACAGGCTGACCAGCTGATAACAGAAAATCGATTTTAAACAAAAAAATAATGTTTAATGACCATTATTTGTAATGAAATTAATTATAATTTAAATTAGTTTTACGTTTTAGTCTCGCGTTTACTGTTATCATTGTATTGACGACTACGGACGACGTCGGAGTAATGGCGGGACATCGTGAAACGCGTCAAGTGTGTCAAGAAGTATTGACGACTTTTTTTTCCTACCTAAGCTGATAGCCTTGAGAGGCTGTGTCAGCGATTTTTTTTTTTTCGGGCCGTGGGCCGAACCTCCTACGAGGTCCCCGCCTAGGGGGCGCGCGGGGTATGTGAGACTCAACGATAAGCAGGTGTTGAGAGCAAATCGCGGGCCCAAGGATTTTAGGGCCCACCCACTAAACGACTCCCCTGCACTCTTACACCCGACGTCCGATCTCCGTCCGGGGTCAGAACCCGGTCAGAGTAGGGGGGTTTCCGCGGTCAACACTACAACCAGCGTCTACTACAAGTCAGCGTAACCTAACAAGCAGGTGAGCTCACGGGGCTCAATCATGACAACGTTGCTAACACTAATCCTAGCAAGAGCTGTGCTTCGCAGAATCTACCACGGAAACGCGACCCACTGAGAAGATCCGGCGAGAAACTCAGTGGGCTGTGTCTGTGGGTTAATTCACTCGCCGAGCCCTTCGTCGCAAGCGACGGGTTCGCCGAGGACGGTGACCGGTGCTTGTGGTACCTAAAAGCACCGTTAATGGATGGGGAGGATCCATAATGACGTGTTTAAGACGAAGTCTCCTTTGTACTGCGGTAATGGCTGCCCCACCCTCCAAATCACAACACGTGACGGCACAGCAGAAATTACTGGGTCCGCACGGGTAGGTTAATTGAAGTTCAATTAAAAACATCGAAATGTTGATGCTGATACCAATTAAAACGGACCTTTAATTACAAAGATAAAGGCCGTTACAGGTAACAGGTTACTGGTGGTAGGACCTTTTGTGAGTCCGCGCAGGTAGGTACCACCACCCTGCCTATTTCTGCCGTGAAGCAATAATGCCTTTCGGTTTGAAGTGTGGGGCAGCCGTTGTAACTATACTGAGACCTTAGAACTTATATCTCAAGGTGGGTGACGCATTCACGTTGTAGATGTCTATGGGCTCCAGTAAACACTTAACACCAAGGCTGTGAGCTCGTCCAACCATCTAAGCAATAAAAAAAAACTCTGTACTGCGGTAATAGCTGCCCCACCCTCCAAATCAGAAAACGTGAAGGCACAGCAGAAATTACGCGGAAAAACTTATTCTAGTTTTTTTTTTTTTTTCGTTTTCCGTTCTTGTCTTTTAGATCAGGCACGGCGCGTCACGCATACGAATAAACAAAACAAAATTAAATATATTTGTATTTCTTTGAACAGAATCTGATCATATCCTCTTTTTAAATTTAATCATTACGCGTTCATTAGCTCACCAAAGGCATCCGAATACTTCCTGTTTCCGTTATATAAATAAAACTTGTATGTGTGTCAGTGTGTGTGTGATTTGAACGTACCAATTTGAATATTTCTCTTCGTATTAAGATATACAGACAGACGGTGATATTAAGTATTGGTAATTTAAGAATAAAATCTACTATTAAGTAATTAAGGAGATTATGAAAAAAAAATTTTTTTAATTCAAGTCTTTGTTTTGCTTATCCGTGATAACAGTATTTTGATATGTTTCTTTAGTTTTCGGTCAACCTATGCTTAGAAAACAAAAACTCTACAGGTGAACTATGAATAAGAATAACTCTCTAATACGATAACATTATAAAAAAATAATAGGAGAACTCTAAAATAATCATAACTGGTGATAAGACGTATTTTTAGCCCGCGCGGGTAGATACCATAGCTCTGCCCATTTCTGAATGATAGGGCAGCCGTTATACTATAGAAACTGAGACTAAGAGCTCGTGTCTATGGACTCCTGTGACCGATTAACACCAAATAGGCCGTGTACACGTCCAAGCATAATAGCAGTCAGTTTAAAGTCGTCGTGGCCTAAAGGATAAGACGTCCGGTGCATTCGTATATAGCGATGCAACGGTGTTCGAATCCCGCAGGCGGGTACCAATTTTTCTAATGAAAATACGTACTTAACAATTGTTCACGATTGACTTCCACGGTGAAGGAATAACATCGTGTAATAAAAATCAAACCCGCAAAATTATAATTTGCGTAATTACTGGTGGTAGGACCTCTTGTGAGTCCGCGTGGATAGGTACCACCGCCCCGCCTATTTCTGCCGTGAAGCAGTAATGCGTTTCGGTTTGAAGGGTGGGGCAGCCGTTGTAACTATACTGAGACCTTAGAACTTATATCTCAAGGTGTGTGGCGCATTTACGTTGTAGATGTCTATGGGTTCCAATAACCTCTTAACACCAGGTGGGCTGTGAGCTCGTCCACACATCTAAGCAATAAAAAAAACAAAAAAAACATGTAACAAATACCCAAGATAATTTTAGGTTTTTTTTTTAAATATTTTATTGCAATTATGGTTGGACGAGTACACGACCTATTTGGTGTTAAGCATGAGCTCAACAGCTCATGCTTATTACTGATACTCATGGATATCATCAATGACAGGACATAACTTAGACGCTTTGTCTAACCTCGTTTAAAGCATTACATCTCATTAGCCTTGAAGCGAAGAAACCCTGCTTATGTCTAGTCATCATTCAAAATTAAAATGAAGATATGAAAATTTCAGTCTACATTGGAATTTTCACATCCCAGAATGCACCTATCGATATAGTTTTATCTCGAGAAATCTTCACCGAAGTCGTTATGCCTGAAATGTTTGAGAGCCTCGATCCTAACTTGGTTATCAAGTTATTTGATAACATAAATCGTAACTTCACGCTGATTTAAGTTTCATAATGAAATTGCGGAATATCTACTCCATTTGATGTATGAGATGCTAAGCTAAGATACGTTTTTTTTTTTTCATATGCTTTTACTTTTCTCGCTGACAAATCAATCATGAGCGAGATGCAAGAGTTTTTGGTAAAATTCTTTTATAAATGGAGCGCGGCAGTAGTAGTAGTAGTAGTGGTAGTAGAGCGCGACATAGTAGTATTAATAAAACTACTTTTACATTATTTACGGTCATTATAATATTATTATCAATCTTACATAAGCTTTACAGTTTTCATGGTGATGGACAATTTATTTTTTTATTTTGTTATTGCTTAGATGGGCGGGCAAACTCACAGCCCTCCTGGTCTTAAGAGATTACTGTATCCCATGGAAATCTACAACGTAAATGCGCCACCCACTTTGAGATATAAGTTATAAGGTCTCAGTATAGTTACAACGGCTGCCCCACCCTTCAAACCGAAACGCATTACTGCTTCACGGCGGAAATAGGCTTCCTTCTTCAAACGAGGCTTGTGGAGAGTATTAAGCGGTAGGCAGCGGCTTGGCTCTGCCCCTGGCATTGCTGAAGTCCATGGGCGACGGTAACCACTCACCATCAGGTGGGCCGTATGCTCGTCTGCCTACAAGGGTAATAAAAAAAAAAGATATAAGTTCTAAGGTGTCAGTATAGTTACAACGGCTGCCCCGCCCTTCAAACCGAAACGCATTATTGCTTCACGGCAGAAATAGGCGGGGTAGTGGTACCTACCCGCGCTGACTCAATACGTCCTACCAACAATAAGTAATAGTAATATAATATACTGATATCAACTCCATCGCTTCTATCATATAGGGCAATTTATTATAATTTACGTTCCAGTAAAGTTTGGATACAAAACTCAATTTGACGGTGCGTTGACACGGATCACAATCTGCTAAGTAGGAGTTTTCGTAGCTCTATCAACATGTAAATTAGATCGAGGTTTGACGTCTGATTACTTTCATTAATTTGAGCCAAACTACGTTTCGCGAATGAGTTTCTTGAAGGTTCATTTATAATTCTCAGCTTCCTCGAAAAATGAAGGAATATTATTTTCGATTCGGGTGTGTGTTTCACAAAATTTTTGCACTTATACGCGCGAGCTTTGTGGAATGTTTATTCATTTAGCTTATAAAACAACGGTCTGTTTTAAAAACACTATTTAATATCGCAAATGATAACCTAGGATATGCAGTATAAGATAAGATAAGATAGAAAAGGATTATTAAAATGTGTGGTGCAACAATAGCCACTCGTATTTTTTTTTTATTGCTTAGATGAATGGACGAGCTCCCAGCCCACCTGGTGTTAAGTGGTTACTGGAGCCCGTAGACATCTACAACATAAATGCGCCACCCACCTCGAGATATAAGTTCTAAGGTCTCAGTATAGTTACAACGGCTACCCCACCCTTCGAACCGAAACGCATTACTGCTTCACGGCGGAAAATAGGCAGGGTGGTGGTACCTACCCGTGCGGACTCACAAGAGGTCCTACCACCAGTGATTACGCAAATTATAATTTTGCAAATTATAAATTATTATTGTCCGACCTGATAGTCATCTGGAAGAGATCGCTCTTAGCGATAAGACCGTCTATCGTACTTTTTGTTTATTTTATTCAATAATAAAGCTTATACTCAGCTCTACTGTAAATTCATTTCCTGTAGAAATATATACGTAAAAGGAAATATTAAGAGAGAAATCGGCAAACCGATCCAGGAACTGACGACGGCAAAGCGAAAAGAAAGCTAGAAATGATATCTCGGTAAATAATCCTGTTCGATTGCAATGCAGATGACATTTATGTCGACAACCCTTTAACCTCAGTTGATAAGATGTGCAATAACAAAAATTAATTATGACTATAATAGTGGAAAATGTTATTTGCGCTGTGCAATTAAATATTATCAGCCCGTTTTAGCTTAGATAAGATGAACGTGGCGTGATTATGATTTGGCGATTGAATTACGGTTTTTTTTTTGTTAGTTAAAATCTTGGTATTATTTATTTATTTATTTAATAATATTATTTTAGATTAAAAACAAAAGAAAAAAATCATAGCATTTTGTTAGTAAAAATTACTTATAATATTTGTAAGTAACTTAAAAGCCTAACACATACTAAGTTTATTAATATTCATTTCAATTTTTTTCTTCCAAGTGCCCGCTGCTAAGCTCAATTATATAAGGTATAAGCTTAATAATTTTCAAACGAATTGATATGGGCTTAGTGTGGATTTTGTCAACACGCACGGGTAGGTAGCACAATCCTGCCTATTTCTGTCACAGCAGTAATGAGTTCCGATTTCATAGCCAAACTCACGATTATACTCTAAAACTGAGACTTAAAACTCATGCCACAAAGTAATAGGTCTTGGCATTTAGGTCGTCGATATCTATGAGCTCTGTTAACTTAACACTAGACGGACCGTGACCTCTTTAAGTTGTAGAAGCCAAAAAAAATTATACATCTATATGTCGTGGATAACGACTTTTAGTTGTCGTGGATAACGACTTTTAGTAATATTAAGACGGTGGTTTTGATTATTATTTTAAATGATGAAATGTTGTTTTGATAAATATCACAAAATGAAGGGTAGACTCCGTAACGCCACAGTATAAAATGGCGGTACGTGGACAGAGTCGTGGCATTCCGTGTCAGACAGTCATTCCGTCCGTCTCAGTCAGTGAGTCTCAGTCAGTCAGTCAGTCGGTCTGTCGGTATGTGCAACGAAACTGTCGGTTTATCCTGTCATTGCGAAAGTTGTGTGTGTTGAGTTTCAATAATTATTATTGAAAAGTTTTATTGACTAAACTGAGTTCAATCGAATACGAGTGATGAGAAAACTACCGCTCAGCCATCTCTGGCGTGCACCGACATATATATTATATTTGCTTCTGAAATACGCAGATCGATTACAACATGCGCCCTTATAAAATATATACTAGCGAGCTGCCCTCGTTTCGCTTTGGGAATTGTAATTTATTATTTATCGTATTGAATATTATTTTATACAAATGTGTTTCTCGCAGTCAAAAATACAATAAAAAACCTCCTCCTCCTCCGTGCGTCGTATTCCTCAGTTCTGAGGGTCGTGACCTTTACTGAGCACTTTTGTTAGGATGTTCCTCCATTCACTTCTGTCCTCCGCGCAGTGGATAGCGACATTGATGCTGGATTCCAAAGTCGTTTTAATCTGATCGGACCAGCGCATGGGACTACGCCCCCTAGGCCTCTTTCCTTCCACTTTGTCGGTGATGAGAAGTCTTTCGAGATTGTCACCTACCAGACAAAAAATCTAATCTTTCCTCTTCTACTTATATATTAATGGTTCACTATTTTGGCGATAACGGCATGCTGTCACGTGCTTCTTGGTACGTCTATTTGAGATAAACATTTCCATTTTACATTATATACGCGTAACTCTAACGGTTTTTGCGGTACACGCAAAAATAGCTCGCAGATGGCAGATTTTTTTTTGTTCTTACTTGAACCTATCGCATTACATAGCCTATATCCTTTCTCAGACTCTAGACTATCTGTGTACCACATTTCATTCAAATCGATTCAGTAGTTTTGTCGTGAAAGCATGACAGACTCCAGTCATCGCTCTCGTCGAATTCGTCACTTGCGACGAAGAGCTCGGCGAGTAAATTAACCCACAGACACAGCTCATTGAGTTTCTCGCCGGATCTTCACAGTGGGTCGCGTTTCCGATCCGGTGGTAGATTCTGCGAAGCACGGCTCTTGCTAGGGTTCGTGTTAGCAACATCGTCAGGTTTGAGCCCCGTGAGCTCATCTACTAGTTGAGGTTACGCTGATATGGTCTCTCTAGACCATTTTGAAGTCGTCGTGGCCTAACGGATAAGACGTCCGGTGCATTCGTATGTAGCGATGCACCGGTGTTCGAATCCCGCAGGCGGGTACCAATTTTTCTAATGAAATACGTACTCAACAAATGTTCACGATTGACTTCCACGGTGAAGGAATAACATCGTGTAATAAAAATCAAACCCGCAAAATTATAATTTGCGTAATTACTGGTGGTAGGACCTCTTGTGAGTCCGCGCGGGTAGGTACGACTACCCTGCCTATTTCTACCGTGAAGCAGTAATGCGTTTCAGTTTGAAGGGTGGGGCAGCCGTTGTAACTATACTTAAGACCTTAGAACTTATATCTCAAGGTGGGTGGCGCATTTACGCTGTGGATGGTCTATGGGCTCCAGTAACCACTTAACAGCAGGTGGGCTGTGAGCTCGTCTACCCATCTAAGCAGTTAAAAAAAAAAACGAAAGAAATTAGCTTAGGTAGGAAAAAAAAGCGCCAAACAGAAATACAGATGGACCGAGCTTCTTTCGCATTTATAAAATATTAATGGAATTAAGGATATAAATACAAATTTTCATCAAAATCCCGAAAAAGATTTCCATAACGAATTTAATAAACAAACCGGTCGACAAAAAGCCGCCTTCAATATTACTCGACTGGCCTGACGAAGCAGACACTGCTAATTAGAGAATCGCGTAATCTAGGCTTAGTGGCGCAAATCAGTCGTTGTCCACGCCCCGTTACTAAATGACCTCATTCCTAAAAAGATTCGACCGCGGACTCTTTTGAGGCGACCTTTTCACTTCTTATGGAACGCTTTTTCTTTTCTTAGAGAACCTTTGCGGTGAGCTATACGAGAAATGTTATTTGTGCATTTATAAAATGCACCGTTAGTCATGCTATCATGCTTTATACATGAGATCGCAATCATATACGGCATACGTAATGTATATAGTAAAGTAAATAATGTATACAATAAAGTATTTAATGAACAAACACGAATGGTACTATTTTAATTACACTAATCATTGTATCATACTTTATATGCAGCTCTAGTATTCCTCCTCGCTATCAACAGAGAATCATCGACACTGGCAAATTGTTTTCGATTCATTGAAATTTTAAACAGTAATTTCCACTATCTTAATAAGTTTGGCTTAGTTTAGCTTAGGCGAGGAAATGACTCCATTTTTTTCCTGCCTATGCTGATAGCCTTGAGAGGCTATTTCAGCTTCACCTTAACGTGTAGCTGAGCTCACGGGGCCCAAACTGGAGTGTTGCTAACACTGGCCCTACCAAGAGCAGTGCTTCGCAGAATCTACCACCGGATCGGAAACGAGACCCACTGAGAAAATCCGGCGAGAAAGTCAGTGGGCTAAACTCCATAGAGATCATGTAGTTTAGGACCAAATATAGGGCACCAGACTACGTGGAAAGTTGCCCATGAGATGGACCGATCAAGTCAAGTCGGCAGTTGGTGGTTGCTTGCATGAGTGTATCAGGCTCACCACAAACCGGGAGAAGTGGCGATTGCTCCTGAGGCGCATGACATCTGCCCACAGCAATGATACTGAACGACGGCCACGACCGCTCAGACTAGAGTGATACGATGAAGAAAGAAAAAGCTTACCAGCAAATAGTTGAATTCGTCGTGGCCTAAGGGATAAGACGCCGGGCTTATTCGTGTTGAGCGATGCACCGGTGTTCGAATCCCAGGCGGGTACCAATTTTTCTAATGAAATACGTACGCAACAAATGTTCACGATTGACTTCCACGGTGAAGGAATAACATCGTGCAATAAAAATCAAACCCGCAAAATTATAATTTGCGTAATTACTGGTGGTAGGACCTCTTGTGAGTCCGCGCAGGTAGGTACCACCACCCTGCCTATTTCTGCCGTGAAGCAGTAATGCGTTTCGGTTTGAAGGTTGGGGCAGCCGTTGTGACTATACTCGAGACCTTAGAATTTATATCTCAAGGTGGGTGGCGCATTTACATCGTAGATATCTATGGGCTGTGAGCTCGTCCACCCATCTAAGCAATAAATAAATAAAAAATAACCTAAAACTAAAAAGACTTAGTAAGAATAAAGCAGCCCCACAAGTATATCATCGACATTTACAAATCGAGGTCTTGCATTTTAATAATAATGAAAAAAATGTATACGAAAGAACTATCGACAATAAAAAGAGCTCCGTTTTCATTTCTATGCTACGCTATTCGTTTGAGAACGATGAGGTATTGGAAAATCGGAGCCAAGCAAAACAAATAACACGCCATCCCGACATTACTGTATAAGAAATCAATTCCGCAGATATTGAACTAGTCAATCATAAAGGCCATTCGAAGGCATATTATGCTTACATTATGTTAAACAATTCCTGATAGAATACCATTATTTTGACGGCTCACTCACACATAATAATTCTATTATCATTTTATTGTTCTCCAAAAAATTATCTGTAAAAATTTTATTGATATATCTGTTTTGTTAGCACGATTTTTATCGGAATTGCTAGCCTGTTCGTAAATTGTTGGCATTGTTAATAGCCAGTGGCAAACCAATGCAGGATGAACTGTATGTCATTAGCCACTTAAATTTGATTCCGTGCAGGTATTAATTAACATTAAAAAAAGAACGGAGTAAGGTAATAATAAGATTTACATTTTCTCATAATATGACATTCAATTTCAAAGAACAATGGTCGATAACTTGATCAAGTCTTTACTTCAACTGCTTATCTAAATTCGTTGAATAATAATAATAATAACCTTGTGCGCGCCGACTCAGATAAAAAGACCAAATATCTGGACCTGGCGCGCGAGGTGACCGACATGTGGAGGGTGGTATCTACAGAAATAATCCCGGTAGTTGTATCGGTGAATGGTTTGGTCCCTAAAAGCCTCTCAAAACATCTCGAGAGGCTTGGTCTCAAGAAAAAGTCGGTGGTGTCCCAAATGCAAAAAGCAGCCTTGCTGGACAATGCCCGTATAGTTCGCCGGTTTCTCACCCAATAGTCCCTAACGCTCCGGCCGATTGTTGCCCACCTCGACGAAGTGTGTCCTGCCGTCTTCTCAGGCGAGGCAGTGTTCAATACACATAATAATAATAATCACATTGTGATACTGAACGTCTTGATAGCGACGTGAATAGCCAAAAATATATTGCAAGCTAAAATTATATTAATGTTAGTCAAATCATACGATTTATTGGTCAATGCGGTAATCACGACCCATTTGTAAGACGATTTAAAAAAAAATGTACCTATTAGATTATATTTCCCTTAAACGACTATTAAACCGGTAACACCCAGCTACGGCATAAAGCAACCCTAAAACAAAACATTTAGTGGCCACATTTCACTTGCCCTACGCTTTAACTAAACAATGTTCATTCGATAAACGACCTAACACTAATGTGATAAGAGCGCTTACAATTATAAGGTATGCATTTTCAAGTATGTTAATCTTTTGTTTTTGATGAGGTTTCTGTTATGGCCGCGATTCGTAGAATTAAATTAGTCACTTTTACTTTTTAGAGCGGCATTGGGTTTTAATTTGTGAAGTAAATTACTTAAGAGAAGAAAACAAACAGATGGTATTCCTTTTTCATGTTGCATGCACGATATACGTAAAAATTTAATTGTGTCGTTGTTAAAGAGAATACATTTTGCAATAAGTGAAATGAATGTATGCTGTTGTGCATTTCGGTTTGAAGGGTGGGGCAGCCGTTGTACTGTAAAAACTGATATTTTAGAACTCATCTCTCAAGGTGGGTGGCGGTATTTTTTGAGGATTTAAAATGTAACATTATAATTAACTTTAACATTATATAATGTATAATATTATAATATTATATAATAATAAAAACCCCCAAACAAATATGAGCTAACTTTTACGCTATCGAGAACGTGAAAAAACTCGCACTAAGCACACCAGTCTGAGAGTCATGAGTTTACCACATCAGGCAAATATTCGAGCAATGAAGAGTAATTTGCTCTTTTCATCCGTGTTTGTTATATTATGTAAATATTCAAATTTGTAAATAAAATTAAAAAATATTGTAAATAAAAAATGCTATGCAATATCTTTACCGCGGCAGTTCCCGAGTGCTAGTTCGGGTATTATGAGTTGCAATATTAAACATCAAGGAAGCGTTTCTAAAATAAATATAAGACTTTATGTAATAGTAGTCGATATTTTTATTTTTTATTGCCTAGATGTGTGGACGAGCTCACAGCCCACCTGGTGTTAAGTGGTTACTGGAACCCATAGACATCTACAACGTAAATGCGCCACACACCTTGAGGTATAAGTTCTGCCCTACCCTTCAAACCGAAACGCATTACTGCTTCACGGCAGAAATAAGCGGGGCGGTGGTACCTACCCGTGCGGACTCACAAGAGGTCCTACTACCAGTAACAATCCTAGTCCTGGTTTGGAGTCAGATTACCTTTATTAATATGTGAAAGAAAAAAAAACCGTTCAATTCTCTGTAACAAGCCTCGATGCTGTAATTAAACTGAATAATTTATTAGTGGAATCGTAAAGCAAGGCTATTGCTAAGTTAATTATTCAAGAATGAAAAGATGGTTACATTTTAAAATCGAATTTGGGCACTATCCATGGCGAAGAGCGCGTATTAGATAAGTTTCGTGACATTTCCACATTGTCACATATGACAGTGTCTGTATAGAGTAGTTATCACTTACGATCGGGTAATCAAAGCTTACTGGCGGTAGAACCTCTTGTGAGTCCGCGTGGGTAGGTACTACCGCCCCGCCTATTTCCGCCGTGAAGCAGTAATGCGTTTCGGTTCGAAGGGTGGGGTAGCCGTCGTAACTATACTGAGACCTTAGAACTTATATCTCGAGGTAGGTGGCGCTTTTACGTTGTAGATGTCTATGGGCTCCAGTAACCACTTAACATGAGGTGGGCTGTGAGCTCGTCCATCCATTTAAGCAATTAAAAAAAAAAGGTACCATTTGAAAAAAGTTTCACTCAAAAATATCAAACCATGAAGGTTATATGTCAATTCGAAGTACCTATTACAATAAAACGGCAATTTCATACTTTAACCCCGATTATAAGAAGGTTTTCAATAGTAGCTTTATATGCAAACCAATATAAATATGTATATGTACTATATAAATCTTAAAACACTAGTTAGGTAGTTACTGGTGGTAGGACCTTTTTGAGTCCGCACGGGTAGGTACCACCCTGCCTATTTCTTCCGTGAAGCAGTATTGCGTTTCGGTTTGAAGGGTGGGGCAGCCGTTGTAACTATACTGAGACCCTAAACCTTATATCTCAAGGTGGGTGGCGCATTTACGTTGTAGATGTTAATGGGCTCCAGTAACCACTTAACACTAGGTGGGCTGTGATTTCGTCCACCCATCTAAATAATAAAAAAAAGTCTAATTTGTAAATTTCTGTCATTAGATATTGTAAAATTAGGATCCTATAATACTTTAAAATTTACATATTCAGTATGTTTTCTCAGAGTTCTTTTTTCAAAGACTAAGACTGTTTTTGTATAATAATAATAATGGGTATCTTAGAAAATATAATATTTTTGTAGACTCTAATCGGGAACTTTTATTATAAGTTTTTTTTTCTTTCTGTACTTATTAACATATGTGATATCACGAGGTCATAAAGGAAATTTGTTTTGTTTATGTGATAACACAAAATGCTTGAAGGTGGTAGTAGTAGGCAGAGCTGTTTTACTATCACGATGACCCAGGATGACCTCCAAGCTATCCGCAAAGATGGCCCTTTCACGCTTAAACTTTAATTGCAATACATAATGAACATCGCGTATATGGTGGTGGTAGGACCTCTTGAGAGTCCGCACGGGTAGGTACCACCACCCTGCTTATTTCTGCCGTGAAGCAGTAATGCGTTTCGGTTTGAAGGGTGGGGCAGCCGTTGTAACTATACTTGAGACTTTCGAACTTGTATCTCAAGGTGGGTGGCGCATTTACGTTGTAGATGTCTATGGGCTCCAGTAACCACTTAACACCAGGTGGGCTATGAGCTCGTCCACCCATCGAAGCCATAAAAAAAAAAAATTTGCTACTTTAGGGATAGTCAATGAAATAATGGAAATGAAACTTAATTTCAAATGTAGCACGTTACAGTTTTGTATAAAACAAAGCGAGTGCATAATTCGTTAGAAGCGTAGAAAAAGAAATTCAAGTCAGTTTCGAATTTAAGATTTTTTTGTAATCCACAGTGGCAACTGATTTTCCGGTCGTTCCATCGAAAACTGGTTTAAAACTCCCCATAGACATCGGAAATACATAGAGTATATTTAGTATTCATTTAGTTTATTAATATCAAACTTCGTTTTCAGTTATGAATGAATGAATGATTCATTTTATTTCAGACGAGAACAAGTCCATATGTGTACATAGTATCATTGAAATATACTTAAAATTAACAAAGCCAATCAAATAAAAAAGATACATTTATTAAAAATAATTATCAGTTGAATACATTTCAAAATTTTCCATTCAACTTTTACTTACTTCGAACCAACCATTATTATTATTATTATTTAGTCCGCAAGTGAACCAATTATGTCACTTATGTCAAAATTTGCTTAAACTTTTTTTTGGGTTTACATAAATACCAGAAGTGCCTCTTCACTTAAAGACGAATTCAATGGAGTCATAAATAATAAAACACATTTCATATCATTTTAATTAGAAGAGTGTAAACTCCGTAGCTATCACTTTATAGCTTTAAAATTATTTTCTAAGGTACCCAAGAAATATTTCGTGTAGATTCCCAAAACTTTATGGCCATTTAAGTGCGCTAGAGTCAGAACTATTTTTTCAGAAACGAGAAAAATAAGCCAACTTAAAATATGAGTAAAGTTAAATAGGAATATAAATGGTTAAGACATAACACAAAGATGGCAGGAATTACATACCTTAAAGACTCTTCCTTCTCGCGACAGGAAATAGCTAAAAATCGTCAATCACTTACTAACACGGTAAGTTAATCAATAACCAATTTTCAAAACTATCTAAACAGTCACTTTTGTTATTGATTTTTCTAATTTTCAACTAAACAAATTCAATTTGATATTTTCACTTCCTAAACAGCTTCTTAATTCAAATTGCAGCAGAGCTTAAAACTTTTTTTGTTAAAATGAAAATTATCAGAACTATTAAATGTATTAAAAGTATTAATAAAACTGAATTTATGATTTCGTAAATTTAAAAGTTTCGGTCGCGTATGTAGTAGCCCTTTGGAGCGACACAAGTCATTCGCTCAACAGACTTGCCGCCACTAAACTTGTAACATATCACACGCATGCGCGAAGATATACCTACGTTCGAATACTTATTTTTAGTCTTCGCTGTTTCACCTGCATTTTCAATTCGGGTACATCAATCACTCGTACGCGAGAGCTGCACGGTTTTTCTTGTGTTCCTTAGAATTTAAATTATAGTTGACTAGCCGTACTCGCCCGCTTCGCTGGGCATTTAAAATTGACCTTATTATTTATTGTCATTATTATTAAGAAATCCAACACACATATAAATATTAGCCTATCCATTAAGTACATGTATTTTCTACATGGATGCCAAGTTTCAAGTCAATCGGATGTATGGTTCGGTAGTTATAAAGGAACATCCGAAAAAACTACTGTAGATTTATATATTAGTCTATACTATATTTGGTTGTGTGATGTTATGTGTTTCGGTTTTAAGGGCGGATTAGCCGTTGTACTATAGAACTAAGACTTAGCACTCGCGCTAAACATAAGCGGCGGCATTTCCGTAAGAAAATAAATAAAATAAAAAGTATACTAAACAGTAAAATCTCCTTATTCGCACTTCATTCATGCGTGTTTTCTTTATTCGCGTATTAAAAAAGACGACCCAATTCCTAAAGGTTTCTTTATTCGCGGATCTAATCGATACATCAGTACATGCACATTGTTAAAAACCATTCCAATATGAAGGTATCCAACGGAATATCCTTTGTAAAGGCGCTTTTCCATATTCACAGTTTCCGCATTAGCGGCATATTTACGGAACATATACCCCGCGAATAAAGAGCTTTTACAATATAAGTACATTTGCTAAGCTGCTTGTGAAAGTGTCTTTATTTGGATAAGTGGAACTTTCTTTTTTAACAGAACTTCACAGCTTTTCGGCTACGATTGTCTTGACCTTTTAATGACTCCAACTTTTTCCAAGCTCGGATACCTTTAGCTTTTACCGATTAAATTTATCATATGATATCTGACAAATAAGTACCCAATTTCAATAACCCCTTTGCGATTCATGAAAAGAAACACGCCGTGAAACTTTAAGAAATAAGTAAGATTTCGGTATTAAGCTAGACGTATCTCGCGATTTTGGCCGAGCGAATTTGTAATTCAGAAATAATATAACTCGTTGGATTTTCGCGAAATAAGCAGATGTTTGTCAGACATCTGGTCCATAAAAAAGGTAAAAAAACACCGAATATCCTTTATTTGTATTAGTATATAACCTAGATGATATAGAAAGCAGGACTTAATCCAAGGGTGTCTGATTAATGGAACCGCCGACCATCACGATTGGCGATCCGTCAAGATTGGATCCGGTAACTTTTATATAAAAAAAAAAGGGTTATAGCATATTGACTTGATGATGGAAAGATAAAGCAAAAACAATCCCAAGTCTCATGAATATTTTAAAGGAAAATTAAATACTGGCGCAATCTGGTTAGATTGTCACGGAACTAATCTTGTTAAAAAATCTTTTTTTTTTGGATGTCAAAATAAATTCGAGACAACATTTTTTGTAAACAAGCAAGTTTGGTTCAGTTAACGATTTTATTTTTCTTTTCTTTAAATTTATGTTTAAAACTAACCTTGTCTGAAAATACGTTATGTATGTTTTACTGGTGATAGAACCTCTTGTGAGTCCGCGCGGTAGGTACCTACCCCCGCGGAAAAATAGGCGGGATGGTGGTACCACCATCCCGCCTATTTTTGCCGTGAAGCAGTAATGCGTTTCAGTTTGAAGAGTGGGGCAGCCGTTGTAACTATAATTGAGACCTTAGAACTTATATCTCAAGGTGGATGGCGCAATCACGTTGTAGATGTCTATGGGTTCCAGTAACCACTCAACACCAGGTGGGCTGTGAGTTAGTCAAACCATCTCAGCAATAAAAATAAATTAAAACGCTATGTCTTTACCCTACCCTCCATATGAGCCGAGGCACTGTTTGAGATGATGTCGTGATTTCATTTCTACTATCGCATAACTCGCCACCAGCTCACTATATTTTTAGTATTTGGAACAGCTATGTTCGTCCACAATGCTTTCTCAGACATAGTATTTTCAAAATGAGATCAGCCTCTTGCTTTGCACTATGAATCAGTCTGCCAGCAAAATTGAGCAGTGCTGAACGAAATTACCAAAGGCGTAATTTTACCTTACCGTTGCCATGACAACGTGAAATCGAACTCCGCAAACAACGATTTCATCGCAAATTAATCCGCCCAACGATGTTATTGTTAACGAAAATCAATTTGTTTATATTGCTTAATGAACTGTATCTCGATAGGATACGCCGATGACGTTTCGATTTGTTGATCAACAAAGAATATCCGGATCCGGTCTGTATTCTTATTTATAGCCGTTGTACTGATTGTTTGACTTGTCCATGAAATTAAAAAAATATAAGAATGTTAAATTTTTTTTATTGCTCAGACGGGCGGACGAGCTAACAGCCGACCTGGTGTTAAGTGGTTACTGGAGTCCATAGACATCTACAACGTAAATGCGCCACCCAACTTGAGATATAATTTCTAAAGTCTCAAGTACAGTTACAACGGCTGCCCCACCCTTCAAACCGAAACGCATTACTGCTTCACGACAGAAATAGGCAGGGTGGTGGTACCTACCTACACGCGCGGACTCACAAGAGGTCCTACCACCAGTAATTACGCAAATTATAATTTTTCGGGTTTGATTTTTATTACATAATGTTATTCCTTCACCGTGGAAGTCAATCGTGAACATTTGTTGAGTACGTATTTCATTAGAAAAATTGGTACCCGCCTGAGATTCGAACACCGGTGCATCGCTCAACACGTATGCACCGGACGCCTTATCCTTTAGGTCACGACGACTTCAAAAGTTTTTTGGCAATCATAGCACGTGCTTACCAGAGGTATTTTGGGGTAACATTGTGCACGGTGAACCGACGGAAACTGGTAGCACATGCCTTAGAGAGAATAAGAAAAAGTTACCGCATCAGAACGTAAATACCTATACAATATAGCCAATAAAAAACACGTTAAAAGCAAATTAATTGCTAAGCTGAAAGACTTAATTGTAAGCCGCTTTCTTATGAACGTAAAGTAAAACTTCCCTGTCATAATTTTGCGTAGCGTGATTCGGTCAATGATGAAGTGCTATTACTTCAACATCAAACAAACACGTACCATTATTTCAAATTACAATGATCTTAAAAGCCCTTTCTGGATGATTTAAATTCTAAAGTCGTTGATTTTCCATTTAAAATAGCTTTCGATTGCTAAGTAATAAGTAATAGAAACGCGACGGTACCAACACAATATACGGGTCCAGTTAATTTAATTGAGTGTTCTCAGAGATTCCTTTCCGGAGCTTAGCAATTATTTATCTTAGTGTAACTGTATTAAGAGTGTTTCGATATTATGTCGACGACGATATATTTTAGTATGGATACAAACACAGAAACCTTACCGTGCTTCGCTGAAATTATCGCGTAATACACTTTGTATTCACTCTCTTTGCCTCTCTCTCTTTCTCTCTCTCTCTCTCTCACTTTTTCTCTATCTCTCTTTCTCTTAAGCACGGACTCATGCGCCGAAAATGACGTTGACGTGAGCTCACCTACTAGTTAAGGTTACGCTGAAATAGCCTCTTAAGGCTATCAGCTTAGGTAGGAAAAAAAAACGAAGGCAGTTAGTAATAGGATCTACTCTAAGCGAACGGATCGTGTGAAGCGAAGCGGAAGAAGTGAATTACGTATTGTAAAGTGTTGTATACATAGGCGGCACTGAAAATTTCGGGAATGAACAAAGTGACACAACATTACTATTTAACAATGTATTTATTGCTTTTCGAAGTATTCTCCGCGAAATTTGACACATTTTTCCATACGATGGAACCAATCATTGAAGCAACCATTCCATTCGGAAGTTGGGGTCTCCAAAATAGCCGTTTGTAGGCGTCCACAGCTTCTTCAGGTGATGAAAATCTGTGTCCTCGCAATTTATTCTTTATTTTAGGGAAAGTATAGAAATCATTAGGGCTTAGGTTGGGGCTGTACGGCGGATGGTCTAATAATTCTATGTTTTCTTGCTCTAAAAACTCTTTTGTTCTGTGCGCGGTGTGAGAACTCGCATTGTCGTGATGGAGGATGATGCGGCGGTTGCAGTTCTCTTTACGGAGTTCAGAAACGACCTGTGGCAAACAAATGCTAGCATACCATTCTGCATTAACCGTTCTTTGTNCGGTGTGAGAACTCGCATTGTCGTGATGGAGGATGATGCGGCGGTTGCAGTTCTCTTTACGGAGTTCAGAAACGACCTGTGGCAAACAAATGCTAGCATACCATTCTGCATTAACCGTTCTTTGTCCCTCAAGAGGAATAGTCGTAACATGGCCGGTTTTGGAGACAAACGTGGCCACCATTTTTTTTGCAACACTCCGAGAACGAACAATTTTTGTTGGCTTTAACTCATTTTCGAAAACCCAAACTCGTGACTGGTTTTTTGTTTCGGGTTCGTACGCGTATATCCAGGATTCGTCACCTGATACAATGTTGTATACAGCATTTGAGTTGAAAGTCATAGTCAAAGTGAAGTCATAGTCAAAGTGACTTCGAAAGTCATAATAAATCATCGCTCTTGAATTTTCTCGAGTAAATTCCATTTTCTCAACGACTAAACAAGTTTGACAAAACCTCGTGACAAGACCGAGAATCTTTTTTTAAATAAATAAATGGTATTCGATTTTTAAAACCAAGGAGTCTTCAATTAAAAAGATTTTAATATGACAGGAACAGTGGAAATATTCCATTCCCGATACTTTTAGTGCAGCCCTCGTACACAGCACCAGCTTCTGGCACCAGCCGCTAGCTCCAGCCGCTAGCACCAGGAACTAACACCAGCCGCTAGATCCAGCCGCTAGCACCAGGAACTATCACCAGCCGCTAGCACCAGCTGCTGGCACTAGCGGCTAGCTTCAGCTGCTTGCACTAGTGGCTAGCTCCAACCGCTAGGACCAGCTGCTAGCACCAGCAACTAGCACTAGCTACTTGCACCAACCAGCAGCTAGCCGCTAGCACCAGCAGCTAGCATCAGCTTCTGGCACCAGCCGCTAGTACCAGCTGCTAGCACCTGCAGCTAGCACCAGCTTCTGGCACCAGCCGCTAGCACCAACCGTTAGCACCAGCCGCTAGCACCAGCAGCTAGGACCAGCTGCTAGCTCCAGCAACTAACACCAGCCGCTAGCACCAGCTGCTAGCACCAGCTTCTGGCACCAGCCGCTAGCTCCAGCCGCTAGCACCAGAAACTAACACCAGCCGTTAGCACCAGCCGCTAGCTCCAGCCGCTAGCACCAGAAACTAACACCAGCCGTTAGCACCAGCCGCTAGCACCAGCAGCTAGGACCAGCTGCTAGCTCCAGCAATAGCACCAGCCGCTAGCTCCAGCCGCTAGGACCAGCTGCTAGCACCAGCAACTAGCACTAGCTGCTTGCACCAACCGCTAGCACCAGCAGCTAGCACCAGCTTCTGGCACCAGCCGCTAGCACCAACCGCTAGCACCAGCAGCTAGGACCAGGAACTAGCTCTAGCCGCTAGCACCAGGAACTAACACTAGCCGCTAGATCCAGCCGCTAGCACCAGGAACTATCACCAGCCGCTAGCACCAGCAGCTAGCACCAGCAGCTAGCACCAGCTGCTAGCTCCAGCTGCTAGGACCAGCCGCTAGCATCAGCAGCTAGCACCAGCTGCTAGCACCAGCCGCTAGCACCAGCTGCTAGCACCAGCGACTAACACCAGCCGCTAGATCCAGCCGCTAGCACCAGGAACTATCACCAGCCGCTAGTACCAGCAGCTAGCACTAGCTGCTAGCACCAGCCGCTAGCACCAGGAACTAGCTCCAGCCGCTAGCATCAGCAGCTAGCACCAGCTGCTAGCACCAGCCGCTAGCACCAGCTGCTAGCACCAGCCGCTAGCACCAGGAACTAGCTCCAGCCGCTAGCACCAGCAGCTAGCACCAGCAGCTAGCACCAGCTGCTAGCTCCAGCTGCTAGGACCAGCTGCTAGCTCCAGCGACTAGCACCAGCCACTAGCTCCAGCCGCTAGCACCAGCGACTAACACCAGCCGCTAGATCCAGCCGCTAGCACCAGGAACTATCACCAGCCGCTAGCACCAGCAGCTAGCACCAGCTGCTAGCACCAGCCGCTAGCACCAGGAACTAGCTCCAGCCACTAGCACCAGCAGCTAGCACCAGCTGCTAGCACCAGCTGCTAGCTCCAGCTGCTAGGACCAGCTGCTAGGACCAGCTGCTAGCACCAGCAACTAGTACTAGCTGCTTGCACCAACCGCTAGCACCAGCAGCTAGCACCAGCTTCTGGCACCAGCCGCTAGCACCAACCGCTAGCACCTGCAGCTAGCACCAGCTGCTAGCACAGCAGCTAGGACCAGGAACTAGCACCAGCCGTTAGCACCAGCCGCTAGCACTCGTAAGTGCTCTAAGTGTTAAATAGAGTTTTAATATGTACTTCGGTGGAAGTTTTATTTATTCCGAACCCCAGCGCGTAACAGTATTAATCGTCGACAATTGAATATGGCAGGATCAAACATTACATTTCTGTACCTCAGAGGCATACAACATTAAGAGCCTAAAGTAAAATTTTACAGGAGAGGCAAAAATGCGTGTAGTGAAATTTTGAATGTAATTTTGAGAGAGTTATAATAGAGGCAGAGTATTTATCTTAGCTGTATTTTTTATAATAAATAGAGGGAAGTATCATGAAATACACATAATTACGATAAATCTATAATCTTTTTTTATGGACTTGAGGCTATATACTTTTAAAAAAAAATTATTTCTCAGAGGTATACAATTTTTTTTTATTATTGCTGCAACTTATATTGCAACTTAAGATTAAACCATAAATTTAGTTTTTGTTTTACAATAATTTCCCTGTTACCCCTTCATCGTTAACTTAAAAAGTAGCAATAGCTGACGATGATAAAAAAAACAATACATTTAATATCGACCACATTCAGAATACTGTATCGTTAAAATAAAATACTGACTTCTATCAAACAACTGTGTCCCTATCGATTGATTAACGACATTGAAAATCAATCGAGAACAATTTCTATACTGTATTTACATCGGGTCCTTACAAAGGACTCCGTAGGCGTTGAAGCTCTGTTCGCATCGGAAGCTTTTTCGAACGGAGCTTTCACTTTATTTTATAATTTCCTTCTCGGGCGTTTCTTTGATGGAAATTTCCTATAAAGCGTTACAAATTACGCCGCGAATTAATTTTGCGTGTAGGGAATAAAATCTTCGCTCCGGTAATGTGTGTTTCGAAATTGAAGCATCTTTGTATGAAGGTTTTCGAAAGTAGCGGTTCATTAAGCACATTAATTTGGTTTCCGCTTGAGCGAAACAGTATTGCAAGGCAACTCAAAGAGGTAATGAATTTTTATCAGAATCGCTCTTGTTTGATGATCTTATAACCAGAAAATCTTATAATAATAATAATAATAATAACGTTTTTATTGCAAGTAACCATGACTCATATAAATTGTTAATAAGACTTAGACCTATGTTAGTAGTTATATTTACATTACAATTAATTACAGTCGTAACATCCCATGGGAGATGGCACCACAGCGACCCATGTCTACACAGTCCAGCCTGCTTGCGATCATGCTCAGGGTACCGTTGGAGCTGGCCCTCACTCTGCTTACCAGAGATGCACACCTCTTACGCATGGTAGCGTAAAAACAATCTATGTGCGCGTCTGCAAACATCCCTGATGCGCTACAAAAGCGGGGCAGCACCACCAGCACCCTAAACGCGTTATTATATTGAACACGGAGAGCGTTGTACGATCTTTGAGTATATCCAGCCCACAAGCTGCACGTGTTANCTGGCCCTCACTCTGCTTACCAGAGATGCACACCTCTTACGCATGGTAGCGTAAAAACAATCTATGTGCGCGTCTGCAAACATCCCTGATGCGCTACAAAAGCGGGGCAGCACCACCAGCACCCTAAACGCGTTATTATATTGAACACGGAGAGCGTTGTACGATCTTTGAGTATATCCAGCCCACAAGCTGCACGTGTTATAGCCCAGGTGTTAAGTGATTACTGGAGCCCATAGACATCTACAACTGAAACGCATTACTGTTTCACGCCAGGAATAGGCAGGGTTGTGGTACCTACTCGTGCGGACTGACAAGAGGTCCTATCACCAATAATTATGCAAAATTATAATTTTGCGGGTTTGACGGTGATATTCCTTCACCGTGGAAGTTAATCGTGAACATTTGTTAAGTACGTATTTCATTAGAAAAATTGGTACCCGCCTGCGGGATTCGAACACTGGTGCATCGCTAGATACGAATGCACTGGACGTCTTAACCTTTAGGCTACGACGACTTCAAAAAGGTAATTAATTTTTATCAGAATTGTTCTTGTTTGATGATCTTGTGACCAAAAAGACCCTGGTTATGAAAGTTGACTGTAATGAGAAGACGGGACATTCTAAAAAGAATCGATTGTGTGACAGAGGATACGTGACAAAAGGGTATGGATGCAGAGGTGACGTATGATAGGCCTGAATGGAATAAGAGCACATGCTACGCTGACCTCACGTAATAGAATAAGACCAAATTAAAAAAAAGGTATTTTTTGAAAGCGAAAAATCCAGCTAGGCTTAACACTGATATAAATTTAAATTGACTGCGTAAATATTGAACCCTACATAGATTTTAGGTTTTGAATTAAGAACTTCGAACGAACCAGTCATCTTTAAGGAAATCTCTCACCACTCCCTGCGCACAATCTACTTAAAACGGATACAAAACGGTAAGCAGCGGCCTGGTATGGTAGGCAGCGGCTTGGCTTTGCTGAAGCCCAAGAGTGACGGTAACCACTCACCATCAGATGCTCATTTCGTGCAAATATGCTCGTCTGCCTACTTACTCTCTCTCTCTTCCATCGGTCCCTCACTACTGAGGATCGTGACTCCGTCCGATCCCGTCAACCAGCTGTCTCCATCGATCCCATTGTGTAGCTTGGTGCATTGCGTCGCTGACAGGTACCAACAGGTCCTCCGCTATTTGGTCCGACCATCGTTTGAGACCTCTACCCCTACAAGGGCAATAAAAAAATACCAGTTATATACTTTAAAGGTATTTTTTTTATTGCTTATATGGGTGGACGAGCTCACAGACCACCTGGTGTTAAGTGGTGACTGGAGCGCATAGACATCTACAACGTAAATGCGCCACCCACCTTGAGATATAACTTCTAAGGTCTACGTACAGTTACAACGGCTGCCCCACCCTTCAAACCGAAACGCATTACTGCTTCATGAAGAATGATGATAGAAATAGGCAGGGCGATGGTACCTCCCGTGCGGACTCACAAGAGGTCCTACCAGCAGTGAACTTAGAATTAGAATGTACTTAGAATTACGCTGGTTGTGAGTTTTCCAACCTACCATTTACATTTTACTATTTATTTCGATATCGATAAAATCACAACTAGATCGTCGTCAGCGAGAAACATGGAAAACCGAGAGCAGGTCTTAAAATTGCACTTAAGACCGGAAGAACAGCTACGGGTCCCGCGACGAACATAAAACGATCAGCCGTAAACCTGTACAGAGGGCTTTAAAGGCGCCTTAAAAACCTGTAAATCCCGTTATAGCCGCCTCTTAAGGCAAATTAAGCCGAGCCCTTACGTATGGTAGGTAAAAAGCCCAATTTTATTAAAGGTCTTATAACATTAACGTATTCTGATTGAATATGAATATTGAAGGATGAGGCTAAAAAATTCAAATTCATTCAAAGCATACAGCTATGCGAAAAATCGTAGGCTTGAGACTAGTTTTGACTACAGCAACTTAATAGTGTAAATTTCATTTTTAGCTGCACTATAAAAATACCGAAAGATTTTTATGACAATAAAGCCCAAATTATAGAACCAATAATAGGTGTAGTAAAAAAACACCAAAAGAAGAAACAGAAAAAGTTTCTCCTTATGGCAAGGTGCAATGGATGAATGGAAATATAACCAAAGAAGAATTGGTGATAGCCGGTCGTAAAACTCATATCAAATCTGTGCAGCAGAAGCAGTTACATTTTTGACTGATGAGCTTACTTTACGAGGTTATGTGTAAGTAGAAGATATCGGAGATATGAACAATGGGGGTCCCAATTTATAAGCTACATCTTTGAAAGTCTAATAGAAATAACCGATTGAAATCTTTTTTATTTTCGTGCTTAACTCCCACGGGATCTTAAGACGCAATTACAAAAAGCATTAGCCAGTCAAAATATAGACAGCGTCCCAACGAGACACCTTTACCAATTTATTTTGTTCGTCAACGCTTCTTTTTCTTTGGAAATCGAAGCACTCCGTAGATTAGGAACGTTACTTGGAGGCTGATTTTTATTCATGCTTTTTACGATCTATAAATGAAATTTACATATTTACCGAGTTTCATTTAAATGGAAAATAGATAGAGGCTCTCTCCATTGGCTATTTTTTACTGGAAGGATTTAAATTAAGCATATTCTGGACTATCATTAGAAGATATATATTTATTTATTGGATCATATGGGCCTGGTGGTAGGACCTCTTGTGAGTCCGCACGGGTAGATACCACCACCTTGCCTGTTTCTGCCGTGATGCAGTAATGTGTTTCGGTTTGAAGGGTGGGGCAGCCGTTGTAACTATACTGAGACCTTAGAACTCATATCTCAAGGTGGGTGGCGGCATTTACGTTGTAGATGTATATGGGCTCCGGTAACCACTTAACACCAGGTTGGCTGTGAGCTTGTCCACCCATCTATGCAATAAATAAAAAAATACGCCCATTAGAAGACACTTTTATTAGAAAACTGCAGCTCTAATATTGGAGCGAGTATTTTGAAAGATCTACTTGAAGCTAAGCCCAAATCAGTCGGCTGTGTTTCTTGTCGGATCTTCTCAAAGGGTTGCAGTTCTAATCCGATATAGATGCATTCACGTAGGGGATACTCTTGAGCTGTTAAGTCTAGGGGCGTTTAAACAGTCGTCAGAAAATCCCATCACACCTATCTGAGCCAGTGCTCGCCAACCTGTCTTGATGAAAAAGAGTCAATACGTGTTTTTTGAAATTTAATATTCCCACTGTTGAGATATATCATCCAAAAATCCGAATAAAATCGTTTGTCAATATTTTTAATTATTAATATTATTATTTAGTCGGTAATTTCTCGAATCGTAAATAGTTTTATTATGATCTTCGGTTTTCGCCAGTCGTAGGTAAACACAATCAAAACTACTTTTACGGTTTAATTTCGAGTTTTTTTATTGTGATTTAATTATTTCCGTGGTTCCGAATATTTTATAGTTTTCTTGGTCTGAGCAGTATTTGAAATTTATATATATAAAAATGAATTGCTGTTCGTTGGTCTCGCTAAAACTCGAGAACGGCTGGACCGATTTGGCAAATTTTTGTCTGGAATTATTTGTGGAAGTCCAGAGAAGGTTTAAAAGGTAGACTAAATATGAAAATGCTCGGAATTAAATAAAAATAACAATTTTGTTTTTCCTTTGATGTGTCCCCCGTCGAACGGATTCCTTTTGTTTGTTTTAAGTTTATTTTATACAAAAACTTAGGTATTTTATCAATTGAGGCACTACGAAGTCTGCAAGGTCAGCTAGTTCACAATAAAAACCCATAGTTAAACCATCATTTTAATTACGAAAATATTTTTCTGTGCCATCTTAGTATAAGTTGGCAGATATTTTTACAAGGAATATCATACACAAGGCTAGATGGATGGTAAGACTGATATATCGTATTACTTTATTCAGGGATAGTCGCTCAAACATAGTCCGACAAAAACCATGTCACTGTCAGATACCGCTCTAACTGATAGGGATGTACGCTTCAACGCTAACATAATGAATGATATTCTGCGGGAAAAAATAAGACGTTTATCAGAAAAATACTGTTTTTTTTGGTAAGTTAAAATTTTTTTCTTCTTCGACATTACTTGAGATGGTCCTGTTCAATTCTTTCTGCTAACTTTAAAGGATTTTTAATATGTCTGATTCTTTTTTTTTTATTGCTTATATGGGTGGACGAGCTCACAGCCCACCTGGTTGTTAAGTGGTGGCTGGAGCCCATAGACATCTACAACGTAAATGCGCCACCCACCTTGAGATATAAGTTCTAAGCTCTCAGTATAGTTACAACGGCTGCCCTACCCTTCAAACCGAAACGTATTACTGCTTCACGGCAGAATTAGGCGGGGCGGTGGTACATACCCGTGCGGACTCACAAGAGGTCCTACCACCAGAAAATTTATATTATACAAATAGTTTGGTTTAGAATTTAATGTGAATCTATTGAACGTGAAACGTGTATGGTTAAGAATCTAAGATGGTAAGATGGAATGTAAGAATGGTAGGAATGTTCGACAGCGTGCAACTAGCACAGTAGCTTTAACAATGCAGCCTAAGATACTTTTTGTTTTGGCCTAAGTCTGAATATCCTGCGAGATGCCCTAGTCAAGAGGGTGCGCGAAAATATAGGACTTATAACAAATACCGTCTCTTCTAATCGCCCAGGTGGCACTATCCTAAATCACGATACATCGCTACTTAGCTGATCACTCATAAGCTTCAACTTTTCCGAATGCACTAGCATGTGGTATGGCCTCATACGATCTGGTCACCTCAAACCGGTTGTCACTTAAGATACTTTTTTTTACTATATTAAATAGCATCACCCAAGCAAAACCGAGTTTATCTGGTACCAACGAATCTACAAGTGGAATGTTAGTTTATATAATAAATTAAAATTCAACAAGTTTCTTTATTTTTAAATGACAAAAATTATTGTGGCAGAAACCGCGCGGTATGTCTTGTCTGTTCATAAATTACGAAACCACAGTAGTTTTGTGGTGTGACCCTAACTGTTGGACATGGCGATAAGGTCGAACTCATAACCCTACATTTTTCACCAGACTTGCTGAAATACTGCCCTAATCTCCTTTTATATCGTCCTGTCCGCACTAGAGTTCCATTCAGCCATTGAAACGTAGGAATAGCCCGGACTTTCACTCTGTATTATCAATTCCACTAACGCATAATAGCTACCCTAAGTACCCTAAATTTTTCAGAAGATAATAACGTTTCTTGTAAATAAACAGACTAATATCAAATCAATATGTTTCAATCAATCAATCAAATATGTTTTAGGCATGTTTTTGTATTTACCTTGCGACCCGGATTCCATGGGCTATTGTGACAAAAGCTTCCGAGGGCTTTGACCACTTATGAAAAGTCATGATTGATATCGTTTTTTTTTTAATAGAAGCCCAGTCTTACTTTAGCCGCTGGTCTGCAGGTAAACACAACACATTGCTATTGTTTCGATATGCAACAAAACCGCGAGCTAACTTGAACGCTTTTTTATCTGGAAACGTATCCAATTCAAAACGTCACCAATAAAAATAAATAATAGTTTTGAAAAAACTAACAGAATACGCTTTTACAGAAAACCCAACTAAAAAGTAAAAAATAAATTATAATAAATTTTAATTAAAAATGTGTAGAAGGGTCATTTTGATAATATCCTGAAAAGCATCCCACGCTTTTTTACAATAAAATCATTTTTTCTTACACGATTTTTAATTCAAATTTATTAATTTTGTATTTTTTATTTTTTAGTTAGATTTCCTGTAAAAACGTATTCTGTTAGTTTTTTTAAACTATTATTTATTTTTCATTTTTTAGTTGTATTTCAATTTTTTCAATATATTTTTTTATTTTATTTTTTAATATTGAATTGTCATCGGCCCTTAATAAGTATACAAAATTTCGAGTTAATCCGACGTTTTGAAGGGGGTCAAAATCATGTTCAAAGATTCCGTTACATACATACGTCTGAAGCTAATAAAAGCGTATTAAAAACAATATTTGTTCGGGAATGTTCCCGTGAAATTTCGACGTCCAGTGCGTAACAACATTTTGCCATTAACTACCCCCGAAATCTTAATGTAGTGGAAATTGCGACATCAATTCCTAAACGTTTTTGTTCTTAAGTAAGAATTTCTTTACTACTTTTTAATCTCGCGATACGGGAAAATCTGAGTGGGAATTGTTCTTTACGTCTCAAACGCTTCAGTGAATGATTTACTGTTAATGTTTTATAGGGATCTTTGATTTCAAATCCCTTTCGTTTTTGTACGAGCCCAGACGAAGCTGTATGAATGTTATAATTTTCAATTCATTTCAAGATTGAAAGAACTCATTAGCTTTGAAAGTCGTTTAAATGTACTAGGGCCTCAACTATCTATTTATGCCTTTAGTTAAGATAAGAAAAACCAGCAAAGCATATTAACTTTGAAATAAATAATTTTTAACAAAGTTCGTATTATTTTGTGTTTTTTAGAGAATTCTTGTGAGAAACTATTCGAGATCATGCTTCATTTTGAGGATGTTTACGACGAAAGAAAAGATCTTCGACCGAGCGGGTGATATTGCTCGGTAGACCGACGGCCCGAATGTTGTTGTTCGGAACTTGTATATATGCAAGCTTATCTTGAAAATGTCGTAAGCGAGATTCAGGCATCTGTCAGATATCTTGCGTTTTAAGATGGCTACCGCCACACTCATGTCATGTCATTTAACCAGTCATACGTACTACTCAAACTACAATACATTTTCAGAAATCATTTTTTTCATAGCTCTGGAATTCATCTCCATGGTATCCCTTGAGTTCTCTTGAGTAGAGAGTACTTCAATCCATAGGCAACGCCTAACGCCAGATGTACCAAAACATTGACACTGACAGTCATTGCCTCTTTCAAACCTTTAAGATTAGTTGTGGTACGGCATACTGTAGACCTGCACGAGCTATTAATGCCACCAGCATCATCTGGTATATTTCTGATGGAGCAGCAAGGTATGTAGTTCAAAGTGAGTAAGATGATGGTACTTTCACTTCTTCTACAGGTGGGTTTTAAAGTTGTTTACGTGTTCAGAACAAAAATCTTTCAAGACTCAAAACAAAACAATTTTGAACATCACTCCGAACTAATTTCGGCATATCAGATTTTCCCACTCATATAATCTAACAAATAAAAATTCACTTGTTGAAGAAGTTTTCACAATAATTAATGGAACGTTGAAAAGCAAAAACTGTGTACATTTAAAACATGTTTTTCAATATTACCGACAGAACTAGAGACTTTTGGAATGACGATTTGTTTCGAATACATTGCTAGTTATACCTGAATCGCTAGTATGAGAGATTAGCTAGGTAACAATCATTTATTTTGTTCAGACGCTTTTTTTTCCTACCTAAGCTGATGGTCTAGAGAGACTATCTCAGCGTCGCCGGGTTAGTAGATGAGCACACGGGGTTCAAACCTGACGATGTTGCTAACACAAATCCTAGCAAGAGCCGTGCTTCGCAGAATCTACCACCGGATCGGAAACGCGACCCACTGCGAAGATCCGGCGACAAACTCACTGTCTGTGTCTGTGGGTTAATTTACTCGCCGAGCCCTTCGTTGCAAGCGAAGGGTTTAACGAGAACGATGACCGGTGCTTAGGGTACCTAAAAGCATCGTTAGTGGATCAGGAGGATACGAGATGACGTGGTTCAGACGCATTTCAACACACTTCCATACTAGCAAACGTTTTCTATTCTAAGAACTGTAGTAATACGTTACGATTTTTTTGTTTCAGTAATTGCGAAGTTACTGGAGCCCGTGCACGATAAAGTCAGCCTTGAGGTCACCAGATTGAGGTCTCAATTACTTAATATATGACTATATAACCATTAGTTCGTCAGTACGAATCCTACGTGACCGAAATAGGCAAAATGATCCTTCCACCCGTATGGGTCCCAATAGTAATTTTGAAAACATGCGAAAATGACCAAACCACCTCTCTGGGTAGGATTAGGAGACTGATTCATCTAGTATAAATGATAATTCCATTATATTCAATACATATTCAATACTATAATTTTTCATAATAGCTTATTTTTTGTCAGATATTTTTTTTAAATAATTCTGTCATTTGAAATATAGGACAACGGTTACATAATGGTAGCTTCGACCTCAACCTCAATCTGGGTGGTGGCATTCACGTTGTGAAATCTATGAGGTTCGGTAACGACTATAGCATGCCGAAAGAGAAGACCACCTATTTACGCAATAAAAAAATTGATACCTCAATGTACATGACACATGTTTTATAAGTAGCCTTTCGAGTTTTAACGTTAGTACGACTGACCAATTGTGGATTCCATTAACAAATGAGTTTCTCTTTCAATTACGGTATAGAGTGTAGATTTAAAAAACAAAAACTAGGACTCCTTCGTTGCGGATATATACAACAAGCTTCTGTCATGTCCATGTGAAATAAAACAGCAATGAAATATAGTGTATATAAATATCTTTTTTTTTTTTTCTTTTAATTTTTTTATTTGTTGCTTACATGGGTGGCAATAAAATGTTACTGAACAAGAAGTTTTGCAGTTATTAATAAAGAACTTATAGATATTTGAAGTTTCAAAACTTTCATGAATTTCAACGGAATCTAATTGAAAATTTACACAGCTTAAGTGGTACAGTTTAGTTTGTCGATTGGCTAGCCTTGTACTTTTAGGATTAATTGTGGAAGAGAATACAGAATCTGTTACACGTCCTTACGGATCCATCAGATCTAATAACTCTTGCATTAGATACCTTCAGCTCTAACACTAGGAGCAGGCTTAGGGATCCCGGTAACCGTACTCGTCGAACTCGGCAAAGAGTTCGACGTGCAACCTAACCCATGCATCAGCCCGCTGAGTTTCTCGCCGGATCTTCTCAGCCGGTCGCGATTCCGATTCGGTAGTAGATTCATTCGCGAAGCAGCCACTCTTGAGCTGTTAGGTCTCCTTTGGAGGCGCTCGGATAGCTGTTAGCAAATCCTGGCTGAGCCTTGCTCGCCCTCCTGTCCTAGTGAAGCTGGAAAGTTCACCAGTAATAATTAAATCATAAAAATTAAAAAAAAGAATCTGCTATGTATATACATATTATGTCAATTTTAGTTTTTACATTACGTTACTTGTAAACGACTTGATTCCATCGTCTATGATGCTTGCCGAGCAGCCAATGACCGGGTGAGATGGCATAGCATATCATGCGGATGAAAGTAGTTGATGGAAGTGGTCACGATTCTCAGACGCGTGGAGCACAATTGGAACAAGATAAGTTATTCCACTATTAGACAAGAAACAAACATAAAAATATTGAAGACGCTTGCAAAGGAATGGCTTAGAATATATAAATAAGCTGTCGACGCCGCGACGGCTAGACTAAATGAAAAATAGCTCTATTTTTGTGAGCATACTCTTAATAAATTCTTTTATTCTATCATCAATAGTGTTCGCAGGGTACGCGATGTAAAAAATATTTTAGGTATTTTTTTACACCTTGGGTTACATTATTAGAGTTTTAGTAATAATCCCTAATTTTTTCAAAAAAGATTAGAGCCTATGTCACTCGGGAATAGTGTAGTTTCCAAATAGTGAAAGAATTTTTCAAATCGGTTCAATAGTTTCGGAGCCTATTAAATACATACAAACAAACAAATCTTTCCTCTTTATAACATTATATTAGTATAGATACATCTATCTACTCTGCTGGTAGTAGTTCTTTACCCAGTAAGCTCTTGAATTCATTATGGTTTTCATGAGAAATTGTAAATGAAATGAATGACCACAACACTGCCGTTCATGTTAAAAAATCGAAATACTAACTAAAGAATTCGTATCTAAAGAAGTCGAAATCGATCTCGAAGAAGTCTATGTTTGATGTATGTGATTAATGAAGAAACAACCTAATAGGGAATATTCGCGCTACCACCTACCACTAAAATAAATAAATAAAACTATCAGTTCTCGAGATACAACTTTTACTGGTGTTAGGACCTCTTGCGAGTCCGCGCGAGTAGGTACCACCACCCTGGCTATTTCTGCCGGGAAGCAATAATGCGTTTTGGTTTGAAGGGTAGAGCAGTCGTTGTAATGTTAAAACTGAGACTTAGAACTTATATCTCAAGGTGGGTGTCGCATTTACGTTGTAGGTGTCTATGGGCTCCAGTAACCACTTAACGCCAGGTTCTGTGATCACGGATAAGGGGAGTTGTGAGCCATCCTGCCTATTTTTAGCTCAAACCCATTGGGCGTTCCGTTTGAAGAGTGGGACAACCGTTACATATTAAAATACAATTAATGAAACCTCGTGGCCACCCGCCCATCTCACCACCACCACGTTCATAGTGTAGTATCTCTGAGATTTTGTAATACCACATATATAATACTAAGATGGTTAATGCATTCAGCCAATAAAAAGACCATCTCTCCTAAACTTAGCTGAGAAAACAGTGAAAGAAATACACCGAATATAAAGAATTACAATCAGAAGCGTTCGAATTTAGAAAATCATTGGCGCGCAATGTAACATGTTTAATTGCTTGCAATATACATTGCGCTCTCATTAAAACGAAAACTCACACCTAAAAGTGAATTTTACTTTTCTTTAACGATTTCACAATTTTCATTTTCTTAATTCGAAAACGATTTATTCACTATTCAATTAACCAAATCTCTAGATAACATAAAATAATAATTAGTAATTATAATATAGCAAGAATCACGTGACACAAACGCTAGTCTGCGGGTAATTAGAACGACTTACATGGGCATCAGCGGTTCAAGAGATAACAAGCATAAATACGAACACAGTCTGCGATTCGGTGGTTTGTATAACATAATTTGCAACTCAAAATTGAGCTAGAGTGACTAACTATGTCACAACTTTGTTTGATATATTCAACAATATTCTGAGATGATTTGTGATTTTAAAGACAGAATAATAATAGAACTCGTCTATTGTGGATACGTCCTGTTTGAAGAAATGTATTCGAAGGGTAAGAAGAGGATCTAAAGTAAATACTTGCATGTATTTACTTCTATACTGTTACTTATAAATTTTTCTTGCCGGGGGCCGAACTCCTACGAGGTCCCCGTGGCTAGGGGGTGAGCGCGGTATGTGGGACATGACGATCAGCAGATGCTGGGGACTGGGAGCAAACCGCAAGCCCAAGGATATGTCTAAAGGTATAATACCTCCGATATACTCATATCGACTGATGCCGTGTGGGGTTCCAAGTTATAAATTTTTCTGATGAATTACGTCCTTAAGAAAAGTTCATACGAATGACATTGTAATGAAAATCGTACACCGATAAATTATATATTGCCTAATTACTTTTTGTTTATTTATTTTTGTCCTCTTGTCAGCTTCATCGAGAACCTACCATCACCTTGCCTATTTCTGCCGCGAAGCAGTAAAGCGCTGTAATTTGAAGGGGGTTCCGTTTTAGTATAAAATTGAGAGATAGAACACTTGGCTGAGGTGGGTGGTGGTGTTTACATTGTTGATGACCATGGGCTCTGGTAACCACTTAACACCAAGATTGTTCACTTGTCTAGCAAAAACATTTATGAAAAATTAACATGACAAAGAAACTCTTAGCAAATTAAATATTAACACGAAAACAACCTTGTCTGTACGCGATAGTTTCATGCCCAAACCACTAAACATATTTAATTTACCGAATTTCGCCGTGTAAAAAGCCTGATACCTGGTAGAAAGAAAGGTTATATTTTATTGTGCTTTTCAGTACGTGATATTAGTGTATTCCGCGCAGAAAAGCTGCGGACAAAAAGCTTTTTGTTTTGAGACGGCGGAACGGTGTTAACCCAGAGCATATTACATCCATCCCGCCGTCCCCCAGATGCCGGATCGGCGACTGCCGGCGACACGACCATCGATTCCCTCGATAAGCGAGCCGGGATCCCACCTTGATGGTGCCGCTCTGCACCTTTCCCCGGAGCGATCGGGGGAACGCGGCCCTCAACCTGGCTGGCCCGGCCCTTCCTATCACTGGCTAGCGTGCCGAACACGCCACCCTACGCCTGGGCCCCTCCCCGCCCAAAGCGGGTAAAGCCGTAGCTCTTTGGGGGCCGGGTTACAGATGGAGCGCCGGTTCCGACCTCCTGCTCGGCGGCGGCGTATTTCTGCGTAGTGAGGAGAGCTTTGCCTCACTCACCCCGCCGCCTCCTTCTGCAAGATTGTGCACTCACGGCAGTCGAGGATAGCCTTGATAGATAGTGAATTAACCTAAGACAAATTTCTAACACTAGCCCTAGCAAGAGCAGTGCTTGGAGTCCGCACGGGTAGGTACCATCACCCTGCCTATTTCTGCCGTGAAGCAGTAATGCGTTTTGGTTTGAAGGGTGGGGCAGCCGTTGTAACTATACTTGAGACCTAAGAACTTATATCTCAAGATGGGTGGCGCATTTACGTTGTAGATGTCTATGGGTTCCAGTGATCACTTAACACCAGATGGGCTGTGAGCTCGTCCACCTAACTAAGCAATAAAAAAAAATAAAAAAAAATTGCTGAATCTATCACCGGATCGCGGAGGAATCGCGACTAACTAAGAAGATCCGGCGATAAAATCAGTGTGCTGTCTATGTGTGGGTTGTTTCGCTCGTCGAACTCCTCGTGGTAAGTGAAGTGTTCAACGAGGACGGTGACTGGGCTTGCGGAGCTTAAAAGCACCGAGAGCGGATCGGTGGATCCAGCAAGACATGTTTGAGGTGACGGCGGCTTTGCTATACCCCATCGCCAAGGTCGTATTTAGCGGCGGCCACAACAAGAGGATTCTAGTGTCGCGCCGCTTTATCAAAGTAGCATTCTGATGCTGCCTTCAAATACTTATGTATCGGTTCTGAAATTACATCGTCGTGAAGATCAACACTCCTCACGTACCACGGTGCTGCGATGGCTACTCTGTAGAAACGGGATCGGATAACCTGGAGCGAGTTTATATGCATGCGGGCCGCGTGAACGAACACTACACTTGCATAAGTCGCGACCTAACCTGTCGACAAGTTTTGTAGAGTGTCACCTTGTTACGAAGGGACAATTTACTTCGCTTGCAGATCATAGGGCACTATTAATAGTATATATGATGTAAATATACATGAACAATTGTTACGGAAAATAATTTACAGTCTGACTGATGTTCATTGAAGAGAATATTCATTTTTTCATTTCCGCTTCTGTTAACGAAATTAAAATTGATTCTCAAAAAATGATTAATATTTCTGATTTATGATAGATTTTTCTAACAAACAGTGTACGGAAATAATGTCCAATCTCAGACATGATCTTGAGAGAAATTTCGGCAACTTCGGCAGTATTGCGTAATCAAAGCACTGTTATATTTTACTCATCATCTGCTGGGCTAATTTACCAATATTTCTTTTTATAATTTTATGTGAATCGACTGGAAAAAAGAGTTTTTTTTTCCACAAAATAACACTATGGGACGATCAACTGTTCGAAATAAAGTAGTAATTATAATTAACCCGGTTCAATTAGTATTTTTGCTCTGCAACCATTTACCGATCACGTAATGAAAAGGCACGATTCCGTGAATTACTCTGAAAGCCTCACACGTAATGCACACTAGCGCCCGAAGTTGTGTCAAAATTTCGGCAAAAGCATCAGCTGTCAGCTGTCAACTATCACTGCTTGGTCTGTTGTCACTGTCAAAAAGTCAAAGCACCATCATATTATTAACATTTTAAGCAACTGCTATCCTATAAAATCATCTGACTTGTAATGACGTCGGTTTAGTATTGTTTGCGATAGGCTTGTATGAAAATGTACTCCATTAGTTCCAGTAATAGATCAAATTTGAATACCACTATAAAATACAATTTAGACTCCGTCTTTTAATCTTAAAGGGGATTTCCTAGTATCTACGAACTCGACCTAATAACAGTTATACAAAAAACGAAAGTGTGAATTACAACAGCAATTGTAAGGACTATCATATCAAAACACGTATCTCCGCCAAAACAACAAAAGCTTCTTCAGCGTCACGATTTATCAATCGTCAGTCCCGACAATGTAATAATTCACTGTACATTCCCCAAACATTGAGGGAATTCTCGAGGAAACTACATTTCATGCCTTATATGTGTGCGTCTTCGCAAACCACTGTTTGCTCACCTCATGACAAACAACTCTGATTAACTTGAGTGTTTCGTTCGTGTTCCGAACGGCTTAGCAGATTAGACTTAGAGAGTATTAATTTGTAGCATATTGAGTGATATAGGAAACTTTATTTAGAGATGCGGCTTGGCTTAGGAGACCTTGCAAAGGAAATGTGAAGTAAAATAAAGATGATGGGACGGCGGGATGAATGTAATGTGCTCTGCGTCAACCCTGCCCCGCCGTCTCAATAGCTCAGCGAGAGGTTCAACTCCCACAGATCCCACCGGCCGCGTGGGTGGGGATCCGGCGATTTTCTCCTGTGGAAAAAAATCAAAGAAAGAGATATTGTGATATTGTTATCCTAAGTGGAAATGTGAAGAATGTGGGAGTTCTCAGAGGAATTTGTTTGAGATGATACGATGATCTCGTTTTTACCATCGCACCACCTGCCATCGGAGTAGAGTTCATCCATACGACTTGGAGCCACTGCGTTCATCCACAGTGCGGTTCTAGAGTTTTTTTTGCCACGCACCACTCGCTTTGGAATGAGCTCCCCTCCACGGTATTTCCTGAGCCCTATGAGCCTATGACATGTCCTTCTTAAACGAGGCTTGTGCAGAGTATTAAACGGTAGGCAGCGACTTGGCTCTGCCCCTGGCATTGCTAACGTCCATGTGCGACGGTAACCCTTATCATCAGGTGGGCCGTATACTCGTCTACCTATATACATATATGGCAATAAAAAAAACATGTTACTAGAAGTTTTAGTCGTATAAACTTATAAAAATAGTGTTAAGCCAAAATTCTATCTTTTTATTTATTTATTGCTTAGATGGGTGAACGAGCTCACAGGCCACCTGGTGTTAAGAGGTTAGTGGAGCCCATAGACATCTACAACGTAAATGCGCCACCCACCTTGAGATATAAGTTCTAAGGTCTCAGTATAGTTACAACGGCTGCCCCACCGAAACGCATTACTGCTTCACGGCAGAAATAGGCGGGGTGGTGGTACCTACCCGTGCGGATTCACAAGTGATACTACCATCACTGCTATCTGTATTTGTTATTATCTAAATAGAGTAGACGTTCGTTCGATGCATCTATAACAAAACCCAAATATCTGCACAAGGAAATAAAGAGCGGTTACCATTAAAACCAATATCGAACACGCTTCGCAAACACGAAACTTCCGGTTCGGCACGTGCCAGTGTATAAATAAAATAGTATTGCGTATGTATGTGACGTATTATATAAAGATACAATGCATTTTTCAAAGGACAAATCACCGAATGATTTTGAGGAATCGGCAAACGGGAGATCTTCCTTCGAGCGTGTGAAATTGCTCATGTTATTGTTGTTGAATGTTCGATACTGGTACTTACATATTTTTTTAGGATTAAATGATTACTGTTGCCCTGAAGGCCTTTCCAGTTTCACCAGGACAGGTGGGTGCCTCAGATGTGCTTGATTGTGTCATCGCCACAACCACCATGGTCAGTTCACCATTTTGGTTCCTTCGACGACGAGACACAGTTAACGATTGAAGCAGCCATGAGCCACGAGGACGTGTTTTAATCGGAAGATGAAACGCCCGAAGAGACGTTATTGTATGTCATGGCTCTACACCATACAAGGGTCCCGCACCATTCCCACGTAGTAGTGGCGTATCACTGTTTCAAACTGTCTGACCTGGTGAAACGGTAGGACTTGGTTTCTCGAGCGCCATCTCGAGGTCCAGTCTTCGTATCTTACCAGCGACGAACAAGACACTCGCGCTAGTTCTACCTCGGGTTACGGGCAACGTGTTGTCCACGTAGCACACAACGCGTGGGAGTGGGAGGAAATGACGCTTCGTAGGAACTAGTCCAAGCCAATCTTCCACAAGAGAGAGCCAGGAATTGACCCCTGTAGAATACCGCGCTCGGCCGAAAATCAGAGCACCACACCACACGACCGACGACGTCGAGACAGGCCCGATCAGCTGGCTTGTAATGGGTTAGCTTGTGATACTGCAAGTAGAATCATGGGGCAACATCGAAAGGCATTATGACTTGGCGAATGCGTTGCGTCAAGGAGCGTTAGACTCATCTAGTCAATTGGTGTGACAAGGTGTGTGGCGCATTTACGTTGTAGATGTCTATGGGCTCCAGTAACCACTTAACACCAGGTGGGCTGTGAGCTCGTCCATGCATCTAAGCAATAAAAAAAAAGAGCGCAACGTTAAAACGCGGCGCTAAGTACGCGTTCTGTTTGACGAAGTCTTAAAACGGACAAATCTGCTAAACAACAATAAAAAAAAATTAATACAAGATGCGATTTTACCTAAAACAAACTTGACTTACACATACCTACATTATAAATATGTTCTTAATACAAACGTGTGTTTAAATAAAAGTCTGAAGTGCCTATAATTTGCGTACACGATTTGCTAAGAAAATTTTAGGGTATTTATGTAATAAAAGGGGTTGCTAATAAAAAGACAATTTTTGTTGATATGGCCTCCTACGGCATTTTACGATTTGATTTCCCTCCAATTCTATGTCATAAACAATAAAAATTGACATGAAATTCGATTTATACCGTACTTAGTTTAGTAAGAGCAAAGAACATTAAAATTTACTGCAATGTATGATGTATAAATGCTGAATGTATTGAGAAACTTGTTTTCATTCGCATTTTGGTCTCCCTCTGAAATGAATAATAAACATCTTAATTCTAGGAATTCGATATTAATTTTCAGTTACAAAGAATTTAAAATTATAAAATATTTCCAGAAAAGAGAATCAATCCTGTTTAATATTATTATGTATGCTGGTACAAGATTGAGTGTATGTACCTAACACTAATGGAACTCTTGAGACATGTTATCTACATTTTGCTTGAGTAAAGGCAGACGGGAGGTTAGACACGATCTAATTGGCATGAGACGTATTTGTGTTGGTAAAACTCGAACTCAACGCAATCCGTAAGACGAGAGGCTAAAAAATGGAATTATATTATTTGGAACGAATTTAAGTTTAGCGTACTTCCAAATCGATATCAAGTATTAAACAATATCAAATATCAAATATAAAGCGTGTAAATTTCAATTTTTTATACTAAAATTCTATAAGTTACAAGTTTTCACTACTATCAGCGGTCCTTGTGTAGCTGCTTTCGGACTACTGTATACTATAGTGCTATATAGTATAGCAGCCTATACTTAGCCAATAATATACCTATATAGTACTACAGTACAGTGCGAACGTGTGTGCGATACTGTTGTGCTATGAGCTATATACTATATGCTATTATATTGTAATGCGCTGGGGGTTCGGGATAAGCAAAAAAAATCTGAAGTACAAATTAAAGCTGTATTAGCACTAACACTTCACAAACACTTTAAAATTCTCAATTCGCTTCTTCCGCTTCGCTTCAGGTGATCCGTTCGCTGTTTCGCTTCGAGTAGTTCCGATTACTAACTGACTGCGTGCCATCTCTGCAACGCTTTTATAGCCGATACCACATCCCTAGAACTATCGAGAATATTCCACTTAAGTCGAGTATTGTGTGTTTCCGCTATCTGACAATAGATGGCATTGCACTTCTCGAGCTTTCTAGATGCTACTAGATCCTTCGATATTCGTTCGGCTATTCCGCGATAGATGGCGTTACTCTTACCGGTTTAACAATATTATAGCGTAGTCTGAAAGCGGCTCAACTGCCAATTTCTTTTTTTTTAATGTAATGTTCTTAGCTCTTGTAGAATTCAATCACATAGATCTATTCGATCTCAAAAACTACGTTTTGTCCATTACGATGAGGCTCAAAATATTTATTTAAGTCCCAGCAGAAAGGAAACTTTTGGGATACGGTAACATTCCAAAAGGAAAAGGAAAAATATATTAAACTGTATATTTCCCTGAGGAACACAATAAAAACGTGCAATACCACTGTGCTGTGTTTGCATTGTTTTTTAATGAATGCAACTTAATAGACTCGAAACTTGTATCAAAATCAAAAATCTACATGACGATAATGCGCCCTAATTAACAACATGTCACACGAAGGATATTATGTGTTATTAGATTTTTGATTACGGCCATTTACCCTTCATTTTTATTTATTAGAGTGTAAATAAATAAATAACTGGGAACAAAACGCGTACGGCCATGCGGCCCTAATTTAAGACTTCCTCTGTTATGGTTACTGTTACACGGCCTTTCTCAAACTTCTTTTTAAAAAAAAACACAAAAACTTTTCACAACTAAGCTGTCTTTATTAGGCTTCACAATTTACAACACTATTGTTTACTTCTCAAGCTTATGTATGCTCGCGACGGCTTCCAGATTCTAACTGGTTTTCTATACGATTTGATTTTACAAGAAAGCTAAAAATGATGACTCTAATGGAAAAACACAGTGAGCAACGAGCTGATTAGGGCAAAGCTGCTTTGTAGAGTAGTGTGTAACAGTACCACAAACCGATAAACATACATATATAACTTTAAATATAGATAATAAATACCTAGACAAAGAGCAGACAAGCCTGTTCATAAAACTATTTTTGGCCGATGTAGGAATCGAACCCGGCCCTTGCCATAGCAGTGAGAACCGCTAAGTACTGCACCACAGAATCAGTCAAATCAGTTGAATATTATCACACTTGTTTCTTTATTAAGGCCAAATAAATGTGCACTCCAAATTTGTCGATTGCGTCGCTTGTATCTAAAAGGACCTATGTACAATATTTTTTAACTACAATTCTGAAACCTGAAACAATCTCCCGTGTGGGTTTGCCTCTGGCACGTCCAATATTGTTCTCATTGGCGACGAGTGGAACCGCGATTCGATGAACCAAAAACGTGTGTAATCTGACCGATCTTGTTCGTAAAATTACATAATAAATCTCATGTTCGTATAGTAAAATTTACAAAGTGGAGTAACTTTGTAAATAAAAGGGCCTCTATTTTTTTTTAGGACATTTTTTTATGTGTACTATCTCACGTTCAAACACATATAACGTTCTTCCCTCTTTCGGTCATAAGTTCTAAAGTCTCAGCTGTTAAGTACAGTACAACGGCTGCCCCACCCTTCAAACTGAAACGCAACTGCTTCGCGAGAGAAATAGGGTGGGTGATGGTGACGGGACACCCCACCACCACAAATAATGACATGTTAATGCAGTGTCGTGTCAATGCGCAATTGAAAGACCACTAATCATTTAGATCACTAATTTATTGCATGGGGAAGTTGTCTCACGGTGCATCTGGCGTTACGTAGTTACTAGGACCTCACAAGAAGTCTTAACCATATTGTAAATTGGTAATCAAACCGGGTCCATTAGTTGAATAGTAAGAACTAACGAGAGAGATCCTACTGATAACCCTATCGCAAACCTACTACTGGACTGAAGTCGTTACAAGCACGATGATTTTCAAGGATGTCAACGGCATATAATATTATGACTAACATAATTATTTAAAGTGAATTAAAACATTGATGTCACCCTTTAAACTGGAACCGATGAGTGCTGTGGAAACAGTCAGGACAGCAGTACCCACCTGTGCGGTTTTAGAATACGCCAACCGTACCTAACACCATTAATTGCCAGTTGACGATCGCAGTGTGCTGGTAAACTACTTAGAAAGTACTGGCGCCTGATAAATACCGTGGTCGCGTTTTACGGTATCTACGGTCAGAGATGAGTCAGTTTTTATTTACAGTACAGTAAAATGAAAGTCACGCAAAGAGCCATGGAACAGGCTATGTTAGTAATTTCTCTACGGGGTAGAGTGCGCAATACCGAAATCCGCAGAAGAACTGGTTTGACTGACATAGCTAAAGTGATGGCTTGGAAAAAGTGGAAGTGGGCTGCCACATATGTCGTCACACTGACAATTGATGGGGCACAAAAAACTGGAGTGGAGACCTCGTACTGGACGTCATAACGTGGGCAGATAGTTGATGAGGTGAACCGATGACCTGGTCAAAGTGGTTGGCAGGAACTGGATGCGAAAAGCAAGAGACCGAAGAGAATGGGGTGCATTCGAAGAGACCTACACTCAGCATTGAGTGGACATGGGTTGAAGAAGGAAAAGATACAGCGATATTCTTATTAGTCGTTTGGACTCTGGACAGTGGTCGTGGTCATCAGTTTGGGATAAGACGTCACCATTCCTCACGTAACGGGGCCTTTCTTGTGCACTCGTTGACGGAATCTTTTAAAGCTGCTTTATTTAGTCGGTCTACCGTAACGGTAATCTGCCGCGCGGTCTTGTATCCTCAATCATTTCTTGAACCACAAGACGTTTGACTGAGTCGTCATCCTGTCACAGTACATGTCCGAAGAAACTAAGAATACGGCCCTGAATTGATATACATAGAAAGATACAGTACAGTGAGAGATATGATAGACAGATAAATAGTCATTATAACAATACATCTGGGACTAAATGGAAAGATCGGATTCAGTTAATGCTACTTATGGGCGTCAGTAACTAAGATCAAATATCTGGTTTTTTTATATAGAAAACATGTGCAGACCTGTTGTATTGGTATTATGTGGTTTCCAAATCGACAAATATCACAGCAACTGTCCACCAACACTAATAAACTATAGTTATTGGTGCTGTAAGCTTGAATGAAGAATTTCATTCTACAAACGCAGCACAAAACATTGTAGACAGGTACATTAACAGTGTAGAGGAATAACAAAGGGCCATAAAACCAGGAAATGGGGTAACTTCCCTACAGAACTACCAGTAACAAGGCAACTTGAACGGGAGTTTTTGTCGATTCAGATATCGCTTTAAGGGTTCATGTCATTACGAGTTATAAAATAAGTTGAGCCGTGTTTCTGCCTAATCGTTGGTAAAGTTTTTTTTTTTTTTTTTGTTGATTACGAGTTTTCTAATAGGAATGGGGTCCAACAAACTATTGTAAGTCTCTCTCGTTTTGCATCTGACATACATTTGTAAGTTTTTATAGGGTTGTTTGTCATGAGACAAGCTTATAAGCATAAGCATTTTATGTTCGGTTCTTCTCGGTTCTCTCTGTGTTTTATACCGCATGGTCCATGGGAATTATTCGAGATGATTCCCTCATCTCCTTTTTATCATCGCACCTCCCGCCATCGGAGCAGAGTTCGTCCATATTATCTGGAACCGCTGCGTTCATCGACAGTGCGTTTCCAAAGATCTTTTTTGCCACGTACCATCCGGCTTTGGAATGAACTCCCCTCCACGGTGTTTTCCGAGCGCTATGACATGTCCTTCTTCAAACGAGGCTTGCGGAGAGTACTTTATGGTAGGCAGCGGCTTGGCTCTGCCCCTGGCATTGCTGACGTCCATGAGCGACNGCTTTGGAATGAACTCCCCTCCACGGTGTTTTCCGAGCGCTATGACATGTCCTTCTTCAAACGAGGCTTGCGGAGAGTACTTTATGGTAGGCAGCGGCTTGGCTCTGCCCCTGGCATTGCTGACGTCCATGAGCGACGGTGACCACTTACCATCAGGTGGGCCGTATGCTCGTCTGCCTACAAAGGCAATAAAAAAAATATATATATATATTAGTGTTTTATTTTTATTTCATTTTTATTATTGTTCTTGTTTAGATTGTAAATTGTAAATTGATTAGATTGTATTCTTCTACCCACTCATTTAAAGCCTTCCTTCGTTAAGAACGGTTAGCTGGTAGAAAACTCAATTGTTGAGTTAAGCTCGCCATTTTTTATATCTTATCGCAATTACTGTAATATTAACTGTGTGTACAATAAAGAATAAAGAAGGTGCATATGGTAGGATCGTTACCAAAAATAATATGGATATCATAAAGTGTATGCCTCCAATAATATTGAGAATTGAAGCGTAATTCTCAGGATTAAAGCTGTCTCACCTTTCAAGCCGAAACATGAATACTTCGCCGCATAAACAGCTAGGACCTTAGTAACTAGAAATACATATCCCTCCTCGCGTGGTTTCCTCACTGCTGAGGGTCATGTCCGTGGTCGCCTAGAAAGGATTTTATTTTTTGTTATGTCTTTTCAGCCTTTTCGATCAGTGGTCTCCTTGAAGGGCTTCGTATAATTTTTAATCGTAAATAAATCTACTGCCCTTTAATAATTTGAAGTAGGAATAATTGGGGAAGGATAAGGAAATTCAAGAGAGGTAAGTATGGTCTTATTATCTTATGGTCTTAACGGCCGTCTGGTGTAGTGGTAAGTGACATGGCACTACACAAGGGGGTCGCTGGTTCGAATCCCGCCAAGGGAAGATATTTGTATGATAAATATAAACGCCTTTTCCAGGCTTATGGATGTATATTAAATATATGTATGTGTATAATAAAAATCTTACATTTATATCCGTTATCTGGTACCTGTAACACAAGTTCTTTACGAATTTATCACGGGACCAGTTAACGTGGCGTGATTGTTAGTAAATATTTATTATTATTTTTTAATAATTTATTTTCTAATACAACCTAACCACTAATTCTTACCCTTGCTTGTCAATCCAAGGCATTAAGACCTTAACAAAAAATATTAAAGAAAGGCAGACGGTGGCCTGTGAAGATATTACACAAATCGATCTTTTTCGGGGGCTTTTTCTCGAAAACGCAAAGATTGAAGATGTGTGAATTGTTTTATTTTGTTTCTACACTATTTTTGAGGTTGCTAATACGTGTAATAATGACAGTTTAATAAAAGCTTAGCATATGTGAACGTGCTGGAGTCATGGTCCAGGCGGCTGGCTGATCCTTCGGCCGGTCGTAGGACCGTCGAGGCGATTCGCCCGGTCCTTGTGGATTGGGTGAATCGTGACAGAGGACGCCTCACTTTCCGGCTCACGCAGGTGCTCACTGGGCATGGTTGCTTCGGTGAGTTCCTGCACCGGATCAGAGCCGAGCCGACGGCAGAGTGCCACCATTGTGATTGCGACTTGGACACGGCAGAGCATACGCTCGTCGCCTGCCCCGCATGGGAGGGGTGGCGCCGTGTCCTCGTCGCAAAAGTAGGAAACGACTTGTCGTTGCCGAGTGTTGTGGCATCGATGCTCGGCGACGACGAGTCGTGGAAGGCGATGCTCGACTTCTGCGAGTGCACCATCTCGCAGAAGGAGGCGGCGGGGCGCGTGAGAGACGCACAATCCCGCCGCCGTCGAGCGGGGGCCAGGGAGGCGGATCTCGCCCAAGCCCTGGCCCTCTAAGTGTTTCGGGTCCCCCCTCACATGTCGGTCTGGGGACCGGCGAGGGGGGCCTAAGAAGACGACGTGCAAGCTGCTCTGCACGCGTTTTACGCAAGAGCATCCGGGTGATGGAAGGCCGGCTATCCTCGACTCACGCTGGTTCTGGTCCAGCGGGGTATTCCGTAGGATAGCTCACTCTAACCGGCGCCATCTAGGCGGGCTTCGGATAGCCTGCCGACCGAGAGGGCTGGTGGTCGTGGCGCCGACGACCGCCGGTCCGGCGCCCCGAGGGGGAGGGTGATGGGAGAGATGTGCTCCGCACTAAACGCTTCACTTTCCCCCCTCTGCCTCTTCATGAGTTCTGTCTCATGCGAGGTTTGGACGTTGGTTGTTGAGCGACAGGAGGTTTTAGTCAGTTCGACTCTGACATGCTCCGCCCTCTATCCCCAGTGGAGGGCGGAAGTCCGGAGATTTCCTCCTGACAAAAAAAAAAAAAAAAAAGCATATGTGAACGTGTAAAATTGTGGGAAATCAAACCGGACGTGATCACCAAAGAGCCCACTGATATCTCAGTAAATTATCATTATTTTACTAAGGCTTTATGACGTGTCATTTCGTTTCATTTAATTTCGTTCCAATTCATTGCAGTTTAGTAATTAATAAATCAAGTGCAATCATTCAATCAATCATTGCCCTTCAATTTCAATCAATCATTATCCTACATATCATTTTTCAAATAAGAGAATATGTGTGTATAATTGAAGATTTTTATAGCCGCACTGGAAAATCAAATCAATGGCCACCGAAGAATAACTCAATGAAGATATCTTATACGTTTTTTGTCATCACAACAGAAAACCCCTTTCTCTCCTCTCCTGTCTTTTGTCTATTCATGGCCACGAACACCCAGTGATAGAAAGTAATTTAGCTTTATTTTTACTCTCAGCAGACTTTAGAAGCTATTTAATTCAATTGTCGGATGGAGTATTGAATGGACATCAATAATTCATGAAGCGGGGGTCGTTCAAAAACCTATATCTACAGAATCGTTTGGATACATTTAATGTATCCTCGAAATTATTCTTAATGCTTCCTACGTTCTAGTTCCCTTTATTTCAAGGCCAGTGTTTCCAGCAAAAATACATATAATTGAATTGAAATAAACTGGAGCCCAGAGGATCTCTTTTTTATCACATAGGTGGTCGCTCTCCTACTGCTCGGTGGAATTGCAGCTCGTAGATATTAGAGCGTGAAATTCATCACCAAGTTTTAGATGTGAGATCAAATTCTACCTTTTTTTTGTTGCTTAGGTGGATGGACGAGCTCACGGCCTACCTGAAGTTGAGTGGCTACCCGAGCCCATAGTTTGTACAGTACAACCGCTGCCCCACCCTTCAACCGAAACGCATTACTGCTAAACGGCAGAAATAGGCAGGGCGGTGGTACCTACCCGCGCGGACTCACAAGAGGTCCTACCACCAGTAATTACGCAAATTAAATTTTTTGCGGGTTTTCATTTGTATTACACGATGTTATTCCTTCACCGTGGAAGTCAATCGTGAATATTTGTTTAGTACGTTATTCATGCCGGTGCATCGCTCAACACGAATGCACCGGACGTCTTATCCTTAAGGCCACGACGACTTCAAGTGGACTCCTGTAGATGGCAGTAACATATTATTACCTATCCTCTATTTTATTTATAATGAAGGATTTTGTAACACCACAAATTTATAAAATTTAATCGATTTGTCTATAATAAATAAAGACTTGTAAGATTTATATATTTTTTTTTTCTGTGTTTAGTTATACAATAATGAAATGCCTTAACTTTAACAACACATAAGTTTAGGGGCTTTAGGTACAAGATGTCGCTAGTTTCCATACAAAAAAAATCGGCCCTGTGCATAATCCGAGGTGACAAAGGCTTCAAGCTGCAGATGAAAATTAAACGTTGTGATTGCTAACTGCATGCAAATTGTAGAGCAGTTGTAAAAATTGTTGCGAGATTCATTTTTGTAGCTTGCATACCGATATATTATTATTTGTTTAACATTAGAAAATATAAATCAGAAGTTGTAACTATACTGAGACCTCAGAACTTATATCTCAAGGTGGGTGGCGCATTTACGTTGTAGATGTTTATGGGCTCCAGTAACCACTTGACATCAGGTGGGCTGTGAGCTCGTCCACCCATCAAAGCAATAAAAAAAAGGTTGTATTTTTCACTAACTCATCTGTATATTTCAAAACATTATATAATTAAATCAATATGAAAAAAAAAAAACGAATAAAAAACACCGTGTTTGAGAATGACAACTGGCCGATAAATTTCCTTTTATTTGTCACCTGTCAAAGGCATGTTCATAATGAAACGTACGCCTTTGCGATATATTTCGCTTTTATTATTCAATTTTGTAATAAACAACGGTTTGAATGTATAAATGTCTCTTGTTTGTGGGATTGAGGGATTTTCAAATGCAAATAAAGAGCCAATGCTAAAATACCCTTATGCTGCTGTAAAATAGTCTGTACGGCTATAACCCGAAGTAAGAGTATGCAACATCAGCCTTCTCGCTATACTCAATACGAACATTCTAATAACTGGCAGTGAGGCGTATCATGGATTACAATTATCTCATTATACGAGATAATTGCAACACTCAAATGTATTAACGAAATTAAGCGCGAATATTCCATTTCAGGAAATCTGTCAGGTATGACAATTAATCCTCTATAATAATTATCAATATTTGTATTAGTTATCAATTTACCAGTGTAATCAATCTATCGTGAAATAGGTCACAGTGAAGTAAGGAAAATCGATATAATTTTTGGTCCTTCAAGCCGGATTTAAACCAGCGACTTATGAATCCGCACAATCCCTATAGCTTTTTCTGTTCATGTGAGAAATGAAGACTATTACTCCAATACAACTGAGACTTCGATCTAATTTCCCACCATATGCTGAGGTATTCATACTAAAATTTTCATAGTTTCCGTAGATCGCTTAACATCAGCCAATTATCGCGCATTAATTTGTTTCAATTCGATTTTTTTATTCTTATTTTTTGGACAAATAACCGCCACATGTGACATACTTTTTAAAACTAAGTAGCTAAACATATAACTCACAATTTCCAAAGAAAAATGTAATGTGATTATTTTTAACAAAGTTTTTTTTTTTCATACATTAAGACATTAATCTATATTTTCGCCAAAACTCCTTCGTTATAGTCAATCTGACATTTGTACTATATATATCTACATACATACACGTGTATGTTTGAAAGTTAAAAAATATCGAAAATCTCACAGAATGTAACAAAGAAAATATTTTGAAGCCAATCCGTTGCTAAAGTGAGTTAGTAGTCGCGCAGCTCAATCCCGAAGCGCGCCCAATATCCGTCGAATATTTGCATCCGTCGCGTCGCTGCGATAGATCGTTACAGAAATTGCACCTTTCGTGTGGATCGAAACGGAATAACAGCGTAGGAATTTAAAGTAAAATATTGTAGTAAACGAGCAAGGTTAGGAAATCCAGACGCTTAGAAGATTAGGAAATCCAGACGCTTAGTAACAGAAATCGATATGATGGATTGGCCTGTACCATGTTGTGTTGAAAAACTGAACGTTATTATCTTCATCATTGCCATTGCTTTCGATAGTGGCAGTAATTAAAACTTACTTTTCTAAACAATTCCTTTTATTAAATTTTAGGTGTACAACCAACAATTACAACCAGAGCTCCAAACCGTTCGGCTGTTCGAGTCGGAATGTTTTGTGCGACAATAGTCACTATTATGTATAGGTAGTAGAATAGTGGGGGTAGCTTGGTTATGAATTCTCTAGATTTTTTTTTATTGCTTAGTTTGGTGGACGAGCTCACGGCCCACCTGGTGTTAAGTGGTTACCGGAGCCCACAGACATTTACAACGTAAATGCCGCCACCCACCTTGGGATATGAGTTCTAAGGTCTCAGTATAGTTACAACGGCTGCCCCACCCTTCAAACCGAAACGCATTACCGAATACCGTCTTAAGCAGCTGTTTACATGTGTAACCTTAAGGGAACAGTTAACTTTAAGTAATCTTAGTTAACGAAATAGTGACCTTGCACCGACAGACATAATTACTTCAGTGCGCCACGTAAAGTACCGGTGACCTACATGGCAGTCAAAGAATTAAGGACTCGAATAGCTAAAAAACGTGTAGTGAGCCAACCTTAACATATAGACATATTATTATGCTGTCGCGGACTTTTTTTTAGATCCTTTAAAGGGGAACAATTCTCTGATACATTACCTACTGGTGGGGGTGATACCTACCCGCGCGGATTCACAAGGAGGTCCTAGCACCAGTAAGGTTACATTAAGGTTCTGTTTCGAGAAAAAATGTATATCAAAAACATCATGAAATATTTAGCGAGTTTCTCGGCTTCATTTATTAAAAAAATCAAAATGAAAACAACTAGGTCTGCATGAATATGACGAGTTAAATGTGTAGTGATGCGCCGTGAGCTAGATTTAGCTTGTGAATGTACGACCGACGACTTTGTGTCGCTCACAAGCCCAAGTACAGGCGAAACGAAAAGCTTCACATTATTTTTCCTAAAAGTATTTTTATTTTATTATTTTTGCATACATATTAATTCATTCAAATTTCGACCTTAACAACACAACAATATTAGTAAATATGACTATTTCGCGCTCTAAATAGGCACCTGTGGGTGCGAGCTCACAGTTCACCCTACAGTCAGTAAAGGACACCCTTTACTGCCTGAAGGGTGATACTGTGTACGATGTTTAAGATACTGTATACATTGATTTTTTTTATTGCCCTGTAGACGAGCGCACGGCCCGCCTGATGGTGAGTGGCTACCGTCGCCCATGGACTTCAGCAATGCCAGGGGCAGAGCCAAGCCGCTGCCTACCGCTTAATACTCTCCACAAACCTCGTTTGAAGAAGGACATGTCATGGCGCTCGAGAAACACCGTGCAGGGGAGCTCATTCCATAGCCGGATGGTACGTGGCCAAAAAGACCTCTGGAAACGCACTGTGGATGACCGCAGTGGCTCCAGGCAGTATGGATGAACTCTACTCCGGTGGCGGGCGGTGCGATGGTAAAAACGAGATGACGGTATCATATCGAACAATTCCTCAGAGCACTCCCCATGGAACATACGATACAAAATACAGAGGGAACCAAAGTCCCTCCGCAGACCCAGAGGTTCCAAACGATCCGTGAGAATATTAAAATATATTAAATTAAAAGCACAGTAATTCAGTAGATACAATTATTATCCGGAAAAGGTGATTGACATTTATACCCTGTTAAGAACTTCCTAAGGATTCCACGTGTAAAATCACACCGAATACCTGGAAAAGTTACAAAAATCTTCAACCGAAACCTTTGAGAAACTCTCCGATACAATAATCCATCAGAGTCAGCCTAAACACACAACCCAAATCCTTATTCTGCTCAGAAATCATTTGAATCTTCACAAAAAATAGCAATAACGGATGTATATTTTGTATATTTAGGTTATTGCCTTTATTTTCAGACAACATGAGTATTTTAGTTCAAACAATAGTTATATTTAGATTTAATGTAATATTACAATAAACTTAATAAACCACGAATTCATCCTTTGATTTTATGATCCTTATTTAAATGAACATGAAATTAAGTCGGGGCGTAAAGGATTAGACGTCCGGTCCATTCGTGTTGAGCGATGCACCGGTGTTCGAATCTCAGACGGGTACCAATTTTTCTAATGAAATACGTACTCAACAAATGTTCACGATTGACTTCCACGGTGAAGGAATAACGTCGTGGAATAACCCGCAAAATTATAATTTGCGTAATTACTGGTGGTAGGACCTCTTGTGAGTCCGCGCGGGTGGGTACCACGCTGCCTATTTCTGCCGTGAAGCAGTAATGCGTTTCGGTTTGAAGGGTGGGGCAACCGTTGTAACTATACTTGAAGACCTTAGAACTTATATCTCAAGGTGGGTGGTGCATTTACGTTGTGGATATCTATGGGCTCCAGTAACCACTTAACACCAGGTGGACTGTGAGCTCGTGCACCCATCTAAGCAATAAAAAAAAACAAGAACAAGCAAATTCTCTATTCTGAGTATCCGTTTTTTTTAATTGACTGATGTGTTCGCGCGTTGATTTCTCTCAAACGAATAATAATCGTTCTTTGGCAGAATAGGACGGTAACTGCTTTTAGTAAATATTTTCAAATATTTAGGACCATAAACCTCTATAAATACAAAATATTAAATTTCAATGCAGTAAGTAGCCACGATAATCAAAATGATTTCAGCGTATTTTTAGTGAACTGAAATTTTTATTTAAATCGGATGAAACATTAAAATTAACAGGCACGGAATTTGTAACCACAAATATCAGTCGTTAATCCCGAATCCAATTTTGAACGGTATAACCAAAACTTTTTCGTATAAAATTTAGTCATTGTTTTGATTATGTGTATAATAAATATTTATGCCTGCCGCATGTACCTGAAGTATTAGCGAAGGCAATGTAGACTGGGCTTTTAATACTCACCCCCACTGAGTCGCAACTTTTTTGTCGGGATCAAACCCCGAACACTCTCTTTTATTCCCTACCCATTCGCTGATGGCCTAAGGGCTATACTAGCTACACGCGGACGGGTAAGTGAACTCACAAATCCAACCAAGAGCAGTGTTTCGCAGAATCTACCTCCCGAAGATCCCGCTAGAAACTCAGCGGGCTTATCATATTATGTATGGGTTAGGTTGCACGGTTACCGGAGTCCCTAAGCTTGCTCCTAGTGTTAGAGCTGAAGGCGTCTAATGCAAAGGTTGTTGGAACTGATGGATCTGTAAGGACATGTTTAGAGCGTCGACGGTGACTGGCTCCTGCGTGATCAGGATTCGGGGAGTAGTCAGCGGCGGCAACGGTAAGGCAATTATCATGACACAGGGTTGTATCTATCTACACGTATCTCTACACGAAGGTACGACATAGACACACTATTCATCTATTAAACACTCCGCTTTGGAATAAAACTAAATTAAAAATATATTTTACTAAGTTCCAGATGTTTGACTTGACCTATAAAATTAAGTTTTAACTGAACACTTTTCGCACGGACGGTACCATGAGTATGTATGTTGGCGGCGAACATTGTTATGGGACTGTTTTAACTGCCCAAAGAAACCCGGTTGCCTTATTTTAGCGCTGCTTTTTATAAACACGTTCTGTAGGTATAAATCTTTGTTTTTATGATATTACTAGCTTTTGCCCGCGACTCCGTCCGCATGGAATAGTTACTTTGGCATAACGTTAAATTTTACCCCCACTTCATTTACGTAGAAAGTGAAAATATTTTTGATTTATAGAAAGTTAAAGAGCAATTTAAACTCTTGTTTTGAAATATTATTTATTGTTGCTCCATTTTGTATTGGCCTTAGCATGATGTTATATAGCCTATAGCCTTCTCAATAAATGGGCTATCTAACACTGAAAGATTTTTTCAAATCGGAACAGTAGTTCCTGAGATTAGCGCGTTCAAACAAATAAACTCTTCAGCTTTATAATATTAGTATAGATTATTCTAGAAAAATCATTATAAAAATAACGTTGACGGACAAGCTCACAGCTCGCCTAGTACTAAGTTGCAACCAAGGCCCTGTAAATACCGTGGTTCCGGTTTACCATAATAAACAGCGTGTTTTAGTTTGAGGTATCATTATTTTTATCTTGTTTTAGTTATTATTTATATTGCCAGTAACCACCTATAATATCCCTAACTCACTAACAAGATTCCAATCAATGTATTGTAATTTTTTCTAACCTAATAAGCCGATAGTGTCAAATAAATAAAACCTTCATACAAGATTTTGATGCATCTACCTAGTCTTAGGCATGGTACTAAAAACTGAAGATGCTTTGGAAGAAAGGCTTCTTGGTTTTTGATTCTGTATTGATGTTTGTATCGAGACAAAAATAGACAAGACCCTATATTGTTGCCTCGCAACTCACAACCACTAGCAGGCAGTTGAGATTGTAGTGTTTGATAGGAAAATCTATATATTAATACGTGAAGCAAAAACTTTGTATCCCTTTTTACGAAATTTGCGCCGACGGAGAAGTATGAAATTTTCCACACTTATAAAGAATATAGAGAAGAAGTGCACAATGCTAATTTTTTTTTTAAATTATGCATAAAAGATTCATTAAATTAATAAAGAAAACATTACACACACTAATACCATGTATTTGACGCACACACGCATGTATACTATTTATTGTCAAACTTTTGTTCTTAACGTCTGTTGTCAAATTGAGATTAAATATTGTTTGTCTTTGTTAATATTTTTTATAGTGTAGTCTTGGCGAAATTAGTGATTATAGAAGTATAAAATACAATCATAATAGTGTACAAAATTGCAATTCCAATTAATTACAGTCGAATTTCGACTACTGCGGGACCTCTAGTAAGTATAAATACTTCTATGAACAAATTACAGATGTATGGTATTAGAGATTCTATCTTCTTTTCGCTTAGAGATTCGATAGATGCCAACGAAATTGCCAACCCAATCGTGTGCCGTAAAAACCAAACTTAACCGACAAACCAAAATTAAATGATAAAATCGTAACAAACAAACAAAAAAGAACTATCAAAGAAATTACAGAGAAAACGCTGTCTTGATCTTTTTACGAAAAAAAAAAATTACTCGAGAAACCTTTCGTTGTTACGTAACACGCTGGTTTATTTAACTTAGGCACGTTGGTTTGTCTGCCAGTTATCGTTAAAACATTAACGGTTGGTTTAAGTTTTAAGAGATAATTTCAATTTAGTATTTGCCAAAAAGGATTGCTGAATCTTGAGAGTCGTTTGGTAAAGTGTACGTCAAATATAGTCTTTGCCATAAAAGTATATGAAGGGGCGACTGGCGCCATGTTGTTTTTTAAAATGATGACGTCTGCAACGCTTCTCTTCATTAATATCGTTGCTTTCCATAGCCACTCGTATTTATAGTATAAAAGTGTGGGTAGTTTATTTATTCATAAATGTTCTTGAATACCGTCATAAGCACACATTTACATGCGTTGAACTTATAATACATAATTATCCAACAATTACAACATTAAAGAAACAGTTAAATAACAAATTTTAGTTATGTAAATATTAGTGTTGCGCCGATATATGTATATACATACATAAATACTAAACAGCGAAGGCATTTAATGTTTTTTTCTCAATTTCGTTTTTTTTTTAAATATTTCTATTAATGTTTCTTTATATTAGTTTTGAAATTTTCAGTCATTCTAGAATTCTGAAGAACCTTTCAGAAAAAGTAATGATCAGGGATAGAAACCGAACAATTGCGGCAAATACTAAATAGTAAATAAACCACATCTAATTCATGATGATAAAGCTTAGCTAACGTTCCTAGAATTTTAAATTTATAAATAAATTATAACCAGTATTTTTATTACTCTTTTTATTCTCGTTATAGGCAGACGAACACTCGGTCTGAAGATAAGTAGTCAATGTTGCTCGTGAACATCACGAATGACAGGGGCGCAGAAAACCACCAGTTTTCTTGAGGATTCTCCTCAAACCTTGTTTGTGGAAGGTCCTCAATTAATATGAAAATGGTAAGTGGCTATATAACACTGATTTCGCATTTATCTGCAAAAGACCTTCGTGTCAACTTTTAATGTGCCTTCGGTAATTCAAGTAATTTTACTTAACACAAAATTAAGCTATTAAAATGATTTCGTGTTTCCAAACCGAGATAATCGGAGAAATCCTCTCAAATTTCGTAATATTTTTTCAAATTTGGCCCCGGGCTGACGGGACATCGTGAGATGCGTCAAGTCTGGGTATGTCAAGTCAAGTTTGGAGCCTCTGGGTCTGCGGAGGGACTTCAGTTCCCTCTGTATTTTATACCGTATGTTCCATGGGGAGTGCTCTGAGGAATTGTTCGAGATGATACCAGCATCTCGTTTTTACCATCGCACCGCCCGCCACCAGAGTAGAGTTCATCCATACTACCTGGAGCCGCTGCGGTCATCCACAGTGCGTTTCCAGAGATCTTTTTTGCCACGTACTATCCGGCTATGGAATGAGCTCCCCTCCACGGTGTTTCCGGAGCGCTATGACATGTCCTTCTTCAAACGAGGCTTGTGGAGAGTATTAAGCGGTAGGCAGTGGCTTGGCTCTGCCCCTGGCATTGCTGAAGTCCATGGGCGACGGTAACCACTCACCATCAGGTGGGCCTTATGCCCGTCTGCCTACAAAGGCAATAAAAAATAAAAAAATAAATAAAAAAGTCTACCCTCTCCAACACTACATGACGATCACCATCACTCTATCAAGAGTGACACGATTGGGAAGAAGAAAAAAGCGTTTCCAAAGCCGCATCTCGGGGTGACTGCTAAATCAATTGAGTTTCACTTTAAATAATAACATAGCTATGTTCGTTGACAATCCAATGACTTTTGAACTAGGTACGCTTAAAGAGAAATGTTGGTTTCTTTTCTTTTCTAGACTATCACCCTACTATATCTACTGGTAGACCAATCTTTTTTTTGCTTAGATGGGTGGACGATCTCATAGCCCACCTGGTGTAAAGTGGTTACTGGAGTCCATAGACATCTACAACATAAATACGCCACCCACCTTGAGATATTAGTTCTAAGGTCTCAGTATAGTTACAACGGCAGAAATAAAGGGGCGGTGGTACCTACCCGTGCGGACTCACAAGAAGTCTTACCAGCAGTGGTAAAATCTATAAATGTAATAACATTATTTATTTACTCCAACACTATAGCAATGTTTAACCTTACACACGTCCAATCTGCCAGCGGACACTGATCGGGTGTTGCAAATGCTATTTACGTAGGTTATAACTTATCGCTTTTACTTCCACATTACACCAAAATTGAAGCCAAATCGAGTCAGTTCTATGTAATTTGATTGGGCCCTCATTCGGACGTGAGCGGGGTGCCTTAGGTGCTTCATACCTTTTCAAGGCAACGACTGAATCGGTAGACGGGACTGCCTCCATCATTTTTCGTATTTCGTTTTCAAGATGGATATACGCTTCGATCGGATGATTACAAGACGGACTGTTATTGGTCTTGATTCGATTTCGTTCTTTGAATTTTTGACAAATGAGCTGAGGTTTTCGAAAAAGAAGAAAAAACCAAAAAAGAAAAAGTAATGGAAACAAAAAAAGGAAATTTAATAAAGATTAAAGTGTGTGTCGCGATCTCGCCTTAGTTCGTCTATTTCATAAGATCCGATCAATCTATTTACCACGTGTGTCTGAGTATTAATTAAATGTTGAGTAGTAATTTTTATAAATAGGAAATGAAAAATTTTCGTAGATTTTTTATTGCCTTTGCAGGCATACGGCCCACCTGATGGTTAGTGGTTACCTGCGCTCATGGACGTCAGGGGCAGAGTCAAGCCGCTGTCCACCATTGAGTACTCTTGGCAAGCCTCGTTTGAAATAGCGCTCGGGAACCGTGGAGGGGAGTTCATTCCAAAGCCGGATGGTACGTGGCAGAAAAGATCTTTCAAACAACTGACGATTAGTTAGAGGTATGGACTCCTTATGTAGCGGAGAAAAGTTATTGATATTAATATATTGTAATATAATTTAAGTTCATGACCTACTTGGTATTAAATGGCCACCGGATACCATAGACAAGAAAACATGAAAACTGTTATCCAGCTTGAGACATGAGTCTGAAGCCTTAAATGTAATGTATGTATAAGGACTGTTCCAAACTTAAAATTGAAACGATTTTTTTTGCGGCAGAAATAGGCTAGACGTCGGTACCTAACCGCCCTATCAACTGTTATAACTCATAAACAGTGAGCCTAATTTTTATTACACGTTGCTTTTCCTTCATTATTCAGTTAAGGACCTTAACGAAAAACGCGTAAAAGAAAGTGCGTTTTAGAAGTTAGTATCTGCCTTCAGGATGAAGAATTTAAATGAATGAAGAATTTCTGCCGTGAAGCAGTAATGCGTTTCGGTTTGAAGGGTGGGGCAGCCGTTGTAACTATACCTGAGATCTTAGAACTTATATCTCAAGGTGGATGGCGCATTTACGTTGTAGATGTCTGTGGGCTCCAGTAACCACTTAACACCAGGTGGGTTGTGAGCTCCTTCACCCAACTAAGGAAAAAAAAAATACAAAATAATTTCAGTACAAAATTTCGTTTTCAGAAAAATACGTTTTTCGTGTGCTCTTTGTAGCAGCAATAGGCACAGTGTATAGGGTTCTTCATTTCAGGTAAAACAGATCGTGATTACGTTCCCGCAAAGGGTATCAGAAGTCTTCATTTTATTACAAACCTTTAGCTAAAAGGGTACAACGACCTCGTGTTCTCGCGATCCATTAAAATCGAACCTCAAAAAACATTGTCTTTAAGGTCCTGCTTCGTCGATATCAAACAGCAATCTGTTGTTTTATCACAAACAGGTCATTGACTTGTTTTTTGACTAAGGACTTTTGTGACTTGGTATTAATAATTGCTTCTATTCTTAACACGCTTCTTTTAGCTTGACCGGTATCTATGACCTGTATGTATATCTATGTAAAGGAATATTTCAAAGTTATTATCATCCACTTCAAGAGGTCCGATTACATAGAAAATGAACAGAGGTATCGAAGACCGATGATAATACAACGATATTTTTATTTACGTTTTATATCCTAACTAGAATCAGCGGGTTAAAAGAATATTACGTATTAAATATATTTAATAAGCAGGGCGGGGTACCTACCCGTGCGGACTCACAAGAGGTCCTACCACCAGTAAAAAAGGCTTCGCAGTATTTTACGGTTCAAACTGAAACGCAGGATAACTTCACAGTATAGATAAACGCGACGGTGGTAACTCGTGCGTGGTAGCTAAAGGCGTACATTAGACATAATTAGCCATAAAATTAAAGATGTGGTGTCGTGGGACACCAGGTAGGAACGAAGTTCCTTCGGCTAATGTAGAATCGACACAATTTGCAAAAAAAGAAATGGTGCTCAATTTTATGTAGGTTTTCTTGGTTTTTCTCTTAAATTTTGCTGATTAGATTTTATTTAAGTACGGGAAAGTATTTAGGAAATTCAGTATTTTAGAAAATAATAAATTACGTAAAATAAAAAAAATAGTAATTCAAATTATCAATTAAAATAACAAAATATATCTCTTTATTTTTGGTTGACAACATAAAATTACATAGAAATAGAAATAATTACTAAATAGAGAGAGAAGGGATTAGAGAACGAAAAGAAAGAAGGAGAAAGAGAAGGGTATTATACACTACTCGCTTGTGTATGCGATTGTCGCGCCTGCGCACGTCTCATTTAACGGTTTTATTCCACGCACTTTTTTCCACGGATTTATTCCACGCACTTTTTTCCACGGATTTTTTCTTACGGTTTTACTATCACATTTTTTTCAGTTCGGTCGCGCAGCAAAATCCCTATCCCCTCCAAGCCTGCCGTAAGGAACTTCGTTCCAACAAATGTTTAATTCGGTTTTCTATCAAACCATACTTTTTTGTTTAGTTTTAATCTATATGTTTTAATTTAATCTATATTTAGTGCCATCGCGTAAAAAATCATTCATTATTGTATTTAGTGCCATCACTTATGTAACATATCACATATTATTGTGGATTGAAAATATTTAGCGCCAAATTTGTTTTAGTTTTAATTTAGTGCCATCATGTAACGCATCAACAACAGCCTGTATATTTAGTGAAACAACCCTCACTAGATTCAATGTAAAACGATAAAGGAGGAAGTTTTTGTTTGAAGGGAAACATTATTTCCCCATATCCCGTAAGCCGCTTGCGTTGTTTTCATGTAGGTACGCGCGTAACGCGCTTTTTTATGGAATTGAAATAAATCATATAAGGCATAAGGAATCCTAGCTTGGAGACTGGTCGTCTAAGTCGTGGAGTATTCTAGTTTGGAGACTGGTTTTGGAACGAATCGAATTTGACATTTAGGTGACTGGGGCCATTTATGTTGTGACGCAAATGGATTCCGGTAACCGCTTAATGACAACCACACAACGAGCCCTAGTGACCAACTAAATTAAGCTTCCCATGCAGCATTTACGATTCCATTTAAATTTTTTGATTGCTTTGATGGATGAACGATCTCACAGCTCACCTGGTGTTAAGTGGTTACTGAAACCTATAGACATCTACAACGTAAATGCGCCACCCATCTTAAGATATAAGTTCTAAGGTCTCACTATAGTTACAACGGCTGCCCTACCCTTCAAACCGAAAGCATTTATCAAATATCTGCTCGGCTCGTTCACGATCAGTGGCGATAAAGTAAAATGCCTCCAAATGGAGATAAGTTGAATGGCGAAATCTCAATGATGTGACGTCACGTTGGAAAAAGTTTTCAATAATGATTTTACTGTCTGAGAGATGGCCGCCGGGGACTGGGCCGACAGAAATGGCTTCTTCGTTATATATACATATTATATATTTTTTTAGGAAAAAATCTCCGCACATTTTTCGAGTTAAAAGCCTTTTGTTCGAACGAAATTTGATTTGAGAAAGCGAAGCGTTGTGATCTTTAATCTGCTTATTTCGAACCCGTAAACTTTTATGTACTATGTTTATTTTCTCGGTAACCATAAAGATGATCTTGATTTATTCATTGGCTTTAACTATTTATCCTATCTATCTTAGTTTCGTTTTTCTGTAGTTGGCTGATGTGAAAATTAGACCTCACATCACACAGACGACGGATTGAGGCATTCGTGCTGTCTATGGACTCTAAACCACTTAACACGAAAATGAAACGCGAACTTGTGGAGAGTACTTAATGGTTGGTAGCAGCTTGACCTTGCCCCTGGCGTTGCTGATGTCCATGGGCGACGGTAACCATTCACCACCAGGTGGTTTATACGCTCATCTGCCAACGTCCGTCAACAAGGGAATTAAATAATAATAAAAAACATCACTAGTAGGACACAATTTGATAAACAGATATAAATATAAATAAATATAAATATAAATATTTACTAACAATCACGCCACGTTAACTGGTCCCGTGATAAGTTCGTAAAGAACTTGTGTTACAGGTACCAGATAACGGATATAAATGTAAGATTTTTATTATACACATACATATATTTAATATACATCCATAACCCTGGAAAAGACATTTATATTTATCATACAAATATCTTCCCTTGGCGGGATTCGAACCCGCGACCCCCTTGTGTAGTGACCATGTCACTTACCACTACACCAGACGGCCGTTAAAAGATATGCAATTATATAAACAGGGTGTCCCAAAAATAATGGATAATCCTGAAACACCTCAAAGTAGATTTATTGGGGACGCAAAATAAAAAATAAAAATAAAAAATTCTCTGGTAGTAGTACCCAAATTACGTATTTAAAAAAAAAAGTTGATATTTTTCATACTGCTGTGCGTTTCTGGAATATAGGTACAACAACAAATAAATGAAATCCATAGGCTTTTTCGTGTTACAATATTCTACATAGACTATACTAAAGAATATGTAGAAAATCGTATGAGTTGCTAGTGTATTTTTTTATAAAGATTAATCTGAACTTAAATTTTAATCATGAAATTTGGTATTTTTTCTTTATTTTTAATTTGGGTACTTACTACCTAAGAAATATATTTTTTTGCTCTACTATGAGGTGTTTCAGGATTATCCATTCTTTTGGGACACCCTGTATAGACATAAACGGAAACGCACAATGGAAGTCTTAACCATATAGGTTCATGATAGGCTCAAACATCAGAAATGAAGCAACAATCTTTGGTGATTCACTTGCCTTATACTTTTTACTGGTGGTACGACGTCTTGTGCGCACGGATAGATACCACCACTCTGCCTATTTCTGCCGTGAAGCAATAATGCGTTTCGGTTTGAAGGATGGGGCAGCCGTTGTAGCTATACTGGGACCTTAAAACTCATATCTCAAGGAGGGTGGCGGCATTTACGTTGTGGATGCCTATAGGCTCCGGTAACACCAGGTGGACCGTGAGCTCGTCCACCCATCCAATCAAAAAAAAGAAGAAAACATGTGTTTTGTGGCCGCGAAAGGGAGCTCTCGCCGCATTGCACCTGAAAACATTAGAAGAAGAGAGAGAAACAGGAATATCATGAAAAGAAAGTGATACCTGTTGTCTCCTAATATCTGTTCATCAATATAAAAATTCACATTGTAATCATAGCTTTCATTATTTATTTCTCATCAGAATGTTAATATTAGATCTATTTTTTTCAATGCAAAGTGCTTTCTATTTAAAGGATGTGTGTAGTGATGTAGAAAACGGAACAATTCATGTAGATGGTGCGGTGAAGCGCGTCTCTCTCTAAGTTCTTATGGTATTCGCGTTAATGCATGCGTTTTTGATATCTTTTTGATGTAGAATATGTCAATTGACTTAAAATGTGCAATTAAGTGTCTAAGAAAGAACCACTGATAGTTAATACCTTAAGAAGCATCCGTACGAGGTGAAATTAGGTAATAAGGAAAATAACAAGAAATCGCAAATAAAGACATACCTAATCGCCTTTAAAATAAAACGTTCTTTAGTCCTAGACCTATCTGAAGCGAAACTAGTAATTATTTTTTTTGCTTAAGTAAGTGAACGACCTCGCGGTCCCCTTGGTGTTAAATGTTTACCGGAGTTCATAGCAACAATGTAAATGCCGCCAGACACCTTGAGACATGAGTTCTGAGGTCTCAGTTTTTACAGTACAAAGGCTGCCCCACCCTTCAAACCTAAGCGCATTCCTGCTTCACGCCAGAAATAAGCCGGGTGGTGGTAGTTAGTGCGAGCTTAAAAGACGTTTCACCATCAGTAATTACGCAATTTATAATTTTCGCAAGATTATTTTTTATTACACGATACTACTGTTGTTGCTTCACCGTGGAAAGTCAATTGTGAATATAGTTAAGTACATATTTCATTAGAAAATTGTTACCTTCCTACGGGATTTATACACTGGCACAGTTGCATCTCCTGATATGAATGCACCGGACATCCTATTCTTTAGGCCACGACGACTTCATTAAAAAGTCCTATATCGAAGCGGTTACGTTGGACTCCGGTATGTGGATCAGTTGGCATTCGCTCAGGAAAAAAAAAAGCCAAACTGAATGAACTTTTATAAAAAAGCAGAAAAATCCGTTTATTTATTTTGTTGCTCAAAATATGGCTGAATATAGTGTCATTAATGTAACAAGACCAACCCGTAGACGCTAAGCAGACGTAGTACATAATGGTCTCACACAAACGTGCTTTGAGTCCAACGTTCTCTTTTAAAAAAACTTTCCTTCCTTCGAATATTCTGAAGACATTACTTTTTTTTTTAATTTTCTGCCACTGAAAAGCCCCTTAACTTAAGTTTTCGTTAACATTGATCTTATTAGATTTACCTAGAGTTCTCGTACGTCTAGTACTGATACTGATAAATGAGCAGGAAATTCGGCTTTCAATTTCATTACAATTACAATCATAGTATTAATAGCATTAATTTTAAAATTAAGTAGTGGAATAAAATGTAATAGTTTGTATCTATCCAAAAACGGATGAAGTAAAATAAACACAAAAAAGACTCACTCACTTCTTATAGCATGTTGCAATTGAGTACATTGAAGATATAAGGCAAGAAGAGTGACATCAGGCAGAGGAAACCAGTCGCAAAGCTCATGCCAAATCCCGATGAAAGGATGTTAAGAAGACATGCTGCGCCGACGGCACATAATGTTGGATAAAAACAAGAAGAAGAAGACTTGGTATTAAAATTATAAACTTTAAATATAAAATAAAAAAATGGGACAAACTAAAAAGCCTCAGAATAAGAAGGAAATAATATAACATGCGAACAAGCCGTAAAACTGCGAATTGAAACGCTAAAATAATAAATTAAATAAAATAAGTAAACAATAAAAACTAGTAGATAAGTAAATCATCAAAATATACAATCTTATGTCTGAGAAAGAACATGCCCAGCCTGTGATTTATCTCCGGAAGTCGTAAAAACAAGCTAAATGTCATATTTTCACAATAGACGCGTCACATTTCTGATATAGTGGGCGACATGAAGCTGAGTCCTACCGAATGTGATTTCTTAGCGTTATTAGATGATATTATTATGTGATGAAATCATTTACCCGTATCCAATAAACAACGTCGTCGATAGTCCCATACTCTAAGTCTACCTTTAAGTCTACTTTACTAGAAATGGTTGTTAAATTTGAAAGAACGCAGATAATATTATTATCTTTTTTATTATTATCTCGTAAAATCTTACGATTTAAAGCCGAACATACAGCTGTGCTTAGCAGTTTTTGAACCTAAAGGATTTCTAAAAATTACGCAACTTTTTTCCCTATATATATGGCCTAAGAAAGCCTAAGAGGCTATTCAAGCTTTGCGCGGACGGGTAGGTGAGCTCACGTGCTCAACCTGAGAAAACTCTAACACTCTCTCTCTCTAAACTTTGCTAACACTAGCCCTAGCAAAAACAGTGCTTCGTGGAATCTACAGCTGGGCCGGAATTTCGAACCACTGAGTAGATTCAGCAAGAAACTGAGTTGGTTCAAATAATAACAATTTTTGAAGGAAATAAAAATATCATTTTCCGGGAATCGGTAAGAAACTAAACCATAGGTCTTGTCGAAGGTATGCATAAAATTTGGATCTTTACAAGATTTTATTGTCAAATCCTTGACCTCTATATGCTAATACCCGGTGAAAAGGTTGAATTATCTCCAAATCACGATAAGCTTTGCATTATTTAGTTTTGGGTCTTGATCTGAAAAATCCATAAATTGTTACACGCCTCATATGACCTGAATTCAAACGAGGCTTTGTAAAAGAATTATTGGAAACATAAAATATCTATATGCATACGGTCGATTTTTTAAAAGCGTAAAATGACTCATTGGCAACCTTGTGCTACTCATGGTTACTGGAACCCAATAATGTTATAATGCGAATTTCATCACCTTTTTTTTCGGGCAGGGGACTAACCTCTTACGAGGTGTCACCCAGGGGACACCCAGGCAATGTTAAACTTGAAGGTTTTCAGATGTTGAGAACAGACCTGGGTCCCAAGAATTTTTTTAGGACCCTACCCCTACTGTCCTCGGGATGACGCCGTGAGTTTAGTTGTAATATTGACCACGGGAACCCCCCTACTTCAGCCGGGTTCTGACCCCGGTCGGAAATGGGACATCGGGTGAGAGAGTTTAAGGAAAATTCCATCACCTGCTTTATAAAATAAAATCAAAGAATCAACTGTATTTTATAACACCTTTGCTTATCTTCGAACTGAAAGGCATTTTTGGAGCTTCCATTTTTATTCTACTCCGTGGCTCATTCATCATTTAATTCGTCCCTGAACACCTACTAATAACGTGCTTTTATCAAGAAAAAAAACAAGAAAAAAAATTATATTTTACTAAGGGTATTTTTACCCTCCTTCCAGGATATTTAGATGCATAAAACACATTCATAGTAAATTTATTAAAGAAAAAAAAAATTGAAAGTACCTTTATAATTTTAATTTTATTACGCATCTGTCTTAAATGTCATGACTACGGAAACTGTAAATAAATTATCAGAAACGTCACAAATAATAAAGTTGAAACCAAAACCCTAAATGTAGTCTTAAACATTTCTTATGACTCACGCAAATCTATATATATATATATAAATGAATTGCTGTTCGTTAGTCTCGCTAAAACTCGAGAACGGCTGGACCGATTTGGCTAACTTTGGTCTTGAATTATTTAAAAAGAAGAATTACTTAAAAGGTAGATAAATATGAAAATGCTCGGAATTAAATAAAAATAACAATTTTGTTTTTCCTTTGATGTGCCCCCGTCGGACGGATTCCTTTTGTTTGTTTTGAGTTTATTTTATACAAAAGCTTAGATATTTTATTTATCGATTGAAGCACTACAAAGTCTGCCTTCTCTCTGAAATACAGAAAAAAACAAGCAAAATACGTTCAAAAGTAGTGACCAGATTCTCAAATATGCTCTAGAAAGTTCCATTTATGAAAACGGTTTATCTGGGCTCAAAAGATAATCTTACTTACGCGGGAAATATTTTGGAAAAAATCGAACAGGAAAGAGGATATTATCAGATCAATTATGATCCTAATGTGTCACGACTGAATGGAAGTCAATTGGCTGAAGAAAATGGAATTACAAGCATACCCTTTTCGTTGTAATGAATTGAAAATTTCATTTCGCAATTAGGCTTCCCGGGCACGCGCAAAATTTTGCGTAACTTCTTTAGAACAGAATTCCGTTTTGTTTGTCAAAGGCTTCAGGAAGGGCTGACATTTTTGACGCAAGCAACGTAAAAAGAAGATTGATTTGTGCCAGATACTGGCACCCATGTACCGGTAAATGTTAGATGGCGATGCCAGTAGCCTGATCTAGTGCTTAGAAGAACGCTGCTACAATTCACTGGTAAATCCCTTTGTTGCTTTTCATGGCACGCATAGCAAGAGATACAGTGGTGATGGAACTCAGCGCTGAAACAAAAAGATGTGTGACGTCGTGGGACACCGGATTGAAACGAAGTTCCTTATTATAAAAATATTAATTTTAAGTTTTATTCGGGGTATAAAGAAAATAATTATTCGGGTATACATTTTTTATTATGATTTTCTTATTGATAAAAATAAAATAAAAACTACTTTACAAAGTTATCAACTTTATTTTATTCACAATAATTTATAAAAAATATATAATAATAATATACAAAGCAACAGCTATTTATAGGAATAATAATAATAACCGTCATCACGTAGACTTTACATTAGACATTGTATAGCCATCATACTAAGACTATACATAAATAATAAAAATCTTACGTTACGGACATTTTTTCCCGGTTAGGGTACCCCTCCGCATCGTCCCATAAGGAACTTCGTTCCAAAAAAATAGAACTCAAAAAACACAATCTTCATCAGACTAAATCTATATATATAAAAGAAAGTCGTGTTAGTTACACTATTTATAACTCAAGAACGGCAGAACTGATTTGGCTGAAAATTGGTAGGGAGGTAGCTTAGAACCAGGAGAAGGACATAAGATACTTTTTATTACGTTGCCGTAGGACGTGACATAAAACGTGGTATATCAAAACGCAACTGATATGGAATAACAAAACGCAATTGACAGATAAACGTAATGTAGTCTATGGTTAATTATAGTAGAATTTTGAAGTTGACCGGTTGATGTGTTTGTTTTGAGTTTCTATTAGCTTATTGTGCCGAGATAGGTAATCATTAAGAAAGCCATGCCGCGACCAATACGATCAAATCTTTCCCGACGAAGCCGTAATGCAACTAGGATTCGGATTAGCTAAAATACATGGCCAATAAAGTATTATTAAAAAATGTGTGCGTGTACTAGTGTACACACGTAAGAAGTGAAACTTCTTTATGGCCTTATTTTTCGAAAAATGATCTACATGCAACTTTCTAGAAATTGGTTAAATAAAGTTAAATTAGATAAAGTTTAAACAAAAGGATTTTATTATCATAGACATGAATACAAAAAAGTTAAATTAGATAAAGTTTAAACAAAAGGATTTTATTATCATAGACATGAATACAAAACAGATGGCGCGTAACGGAAAAAAGTGACGCGTAACCGAAAAATGTGACGGTAAATTTTTTTCCAACGCCGATAAGGAAGTTTCACTTCAAAATACTTGCTTTTTTAATTTACATTAATTATCCAAATAAAAATTTTACCTTGATAAAATCAAAAGTCTGCTCATTTATTGCCTCTAAGGCGGAACAAAGTTCGCCGGGTCACCTAGTAAAAAATATAAAAGAAATGCTTATACAAACTGACGTGATATGCTTTTGACTTTGTTTATTACAAGCCTTGACTTTTCACATAATGACGTCACTATTCATCAAGTCACTGCGCAAACACTCAGCACGTAAATATGTGACAGCTTCTGTGCTACTTCCGGTGCACTTCTTTACAACCTGTTAACGACAATGGCTTGTACACTAAAATGGACAAAGTAAAAAGCCAGATTTTGCACTATTTCAGAGTTATAGTTGAACATAAAGAAACATAGGGTTGGGAAACGCTGTTTTGTCGATATTACGAAATATTTATATTTTAATGCTTAGTGTTACGATAGCGAGCATTTATCGGTGGCATACATTTTGGATTTAATTGCCTGTCCCGTGTGATGTTCAATTTTTTTTTTGGTACAGCCGTCGCTGTCACGTTCAAAACTTCCGAAATAATATAATAGTAGTTCTAATTATATTTACGACTCGTAGAGAATTCTAAATAAAAACAAACTGTAATTCATCACGGTGACGTAATATATGTAAAGAAAAACCTTTTTTTTTAATGTAATTTTTATATAAAACCTTTGAAACTATTAAGTTTAAAAAATTTTTTTTCTAATATTATAGATTGACTGAACTTTCTGTTATTGACAAAAAAAGAGAAGTTCAGTTTTATTTAATTCAATAATACCGTGTAAAATATTTATTTAAAACGGAAAATAAAGGCTTTCAATGTTGTTTCCTTAACATAGTACAGAAAACCCAATTCAGTATTTTATTATTGTTCAACCATTTTTAGAACATTCCATAACATTATATTAATATATTCCTAACTTTAATTTATTCCACAAAATACGATCCACCACGCATGTACCAACAAACATGCACATGTCCAAATCCAATTGTTAGTTCGCATAAATCGATAACATCCTGTCGTTTAACACGTTTGAAGCAAATGAAAAGCCAATTCCGCTTCACAGGAGACAAGTAAAACAATAAATTCACAACGTGTTTACGACCGGCGTGTCACTCTTGCAATAAAACGGGCAACGCCACAGAACGGGCTGCTAACAGTAAACAAGCAATAGACGTGTGTACTCGTAATACTGAAGCCACCCGTATTAGTAATAAGGAAGCGATTCACGAACGGCTTGCGATCGATAGTTCCTTACATTGTCAATCATCTGAGAGTATTCTTTGTAAGAAACTTTATATAAATCATGATCGTAGGTCGATAAATAGACGACAACAAATCTTCATACATAGACTTCCGTTTTATTGTTGCAAGTTAAACCTTGCCTTTTAAGTCCGCGTGACGTCAGCACTTATTGAAATTTTAGAAATAAAAAAGCAAATGGCACTCAGGGACTGCCGCGGTAAAGCTGCTATGCAATGCTATGCAATATTTTATCTACTTATGCAATTATAATTAGACAATAATAATTTTATATTAAAACGATAATAAAATAAGACCACGCTATATTTGTAAACATTAATAAAAGCAAAACCTTAACTGTCCCCTTCACACTCATAAGCTAGACCCCGCGAGAGAGAGATGGGCAGATTTTTCATGATGCGCATGCAGTGTGACGTCACGCCGCGCGCTTATCCACAAACACTACACAAGCGCAACGTGTGAATGTGTAGAACCCGAGCTTCGTGGTAGGCGGAGTGGGGGTGTTTGGTTTTATTTTCGTTACGGAATTTCTTGATTCGGTCGCCGCCCTCAAAACCCGCAATAAAAGCTATGCAATAGCTTAAAAAAAACAAAGCAAATTTCTAAAAGGGCAAACGTTAACTTCTGATTTATTATCCAGTCTACAAAGTCGGTTTTCGCAGATCAATTCTCGCGAGAAACAAGTTACAGTGAAAGCTGGAACAATCCGGGTTTCAAATTAAAGTTCTTTTATTTATTTATTTATTTATTTTATTAGGCTCACAATACACATCACAAGCTAAAGATACATAAAAAACACAAAAAAAAGAAACAAAATCTGGCTTGCAACATAGGTTATGTGCGCACGACAAAACAAGACATATAGTGCTGAATTTGTATAACAACGTTCCTTACAACTATGACAAAACAACACAATAACAAAAACTAATCTAACGAATAATGTAAGGAAAAAATATATATATATTCACAATATAATACATTGAACAATTACATTAACCTACCTATTAATAATCTATTCTAATTGTGGCTAGACAATACGCAAAATGTTTCTACGTACCCCTCGCTATACCGAATATGAATCATCTATAGTACTTTGGTTAACCCATAGACACAGCCCACTGAGTTTCTCGCCGGATCTTGTCAGTGGGTCGCGTTTCCGATCCGGTGGTAGGTTCTGCGAAGCACTGCTCTTGCTAGGGCCAGTGTTAGCAACACTCCGGCTTGAGCCCCGTGAGCTAACCTACACGTTACGGTGAAGCTGAAATAGCCTCTCAAGGCTATCAGCATAGGTAGGAGAAAAAAAGGAAAAATATATATATACTATTTTGGTCGATTTCAAGCTCTAATCATAATTAAAAATGCCTTTCTTGGTGCTCGGAAACTGTATTTCGAATCTTTAGAAATAATTTATTAACAATAAATAAATGTGAGATTTAGTCGTGAAAGTAATTTTACTATGACTTTCCTCGAGTCAATCAAAGTCCGGTCTATTATGAACAAATTTGTGACTTCAAGTAACTATGGTAATTGTACCTAAAACACCGAATTTACTCCTACGCCTATTTCGGTAGTTATTATATTAATAACATCAATATAAATAGCACAACATATCAACACGCTCATACAAAAATATTGTAATTATCTCAGGGCACATCAACAGGTTGTTTGTTAAAAATAAAACATATTTTTCCTCCATCAAAGTAAACAAACATTTTTATTCGGAAAGTAAAAATATAAATCTCTACATTGCGAACTTAGTGGCGCAACTTTTTATTGGCAAAAATTCAAAGTTATCCCTCAGTACAAGACGGAAAAAGATTGTGAATTACAGCCTCGAGATAATTTAACTTCTAAAGTAAATAGCGTACGCTTCTGGGAAATTCGCTTTACGCGACGTAGACATAAAGCCCGTTTTACTTGAGCAGCACCTCTGTCACGGATCACATCAAACAGTTCGAAATAACGCTGTAGTTTAGGAGCTGTAATTATGGAAGTAAATTGTTTCTAGAAAACAATATATCCAAATAATTAATTTATAAACGAAAATAACGGTGCAATTATCTATAGATTTCTTATGGGACGATGCGGAGGGGTAACGGGGAAAAAACGTCCGTAACGTAAGATTTTTATTATTTATGTATAGTCTTAGTATGATGGCTATACATTGTCTAATGTATAGTCTACGTGATGACGGCTTTCTATGATAGAACATAATTAAGCTTAATTATTATTATTATTCATATAAATAGATGTTTTATTTGTATATTATTATTATTATTATTATATATTTTTTATCAATCATTGTGAATAAAATAAAGTTGATAACTTTATAAAGTAGTTCTTTTTTATCAATAAAACAATCATAATAAAAAATGTATACCCGAATAATTATTTTCTTTATACCTCATCGAATAGAACTTAAAATTAATATTTTTATCACCACACATCTTTTTTTTACATTTTAATGTACGATGTTAATGAATTCACTATTGTAAATTTTACGAGTTGTTTAAGACATCCTACATTATCATTCAACAGGTTTAACAATTAATGGGTATTACTACTTATTGCCAGCGCCTTAACTCCAAGCCGCTGCCGAATAAAATTGAATGTGGTCATTAACTAAGAATAAGAAAACATTCGTTAGTATTTTCCCCTGGTATGAATTAGATTCGCAAACATAACACGGGTCAACACCAAATTTTACTTTGATTGCAAAGCATAAAATTTTTATTTTAATCATTATATTTTAGATCGATTAGACGAAAAAAAAATACATGGCTTTTGAACTTTAATAAATTGACCACATATGAAACAAAATGCGTCAGCATCGTATTTACACTTTCGTGACTTTTTAAGTTTTTCTGGACTTGTACAAAACACCTGATAGTTGTTTATGACTCGAGTGCCATCTAGTGGCACTGTGTAAACGTAAACACCCCACTCTCATAGCGCGGTTTTTTTGAAAGTTTTAAAATTAATTAAAATTTATAAAAAATTGAAAAATGAGTATTATTACTACAACTATCACAAAAGCAAACTTTATACCAAAAAAGGTATTTTATAATTAACCAGAAAATCCTAATATAAACGTCAGGACAAAGAACGAATTTTTTTTTTGTAGAGTTGTGATATAATTGAACGCCCTTATCATTCCTGATCTTAGTCTATAGGGCAAAAGACGTGACCTCATTTGAATTTTCAGTGCGCGCCCATTCAATGTGCGATACAAAAAAGGATTTTCTCCCCGTTTTCCTGTATCTATATGAGATTCAAATGATTGGCAACAACGAACATTTGTCACCGTAGAGTAAGCTTCACACCCGATCCAACATGTTTGTCGTTTTGACGAGTTTAACATTCGTGAGTTTGTTCTAATTTCATTCTCAAATTGTACATTCGAATAAATTGAGAGAGAGAGAGAGAGAGAGAGAGAGAGAGAGAGAGAGAGAGAGAGAGAGAGAGAGAGAAAGAGAATACCCTTTATTGCACACCAAAGCACAATTTATATTCAAAAACAGTCAACAATCAGACACTTTTCGCATTTAAAGTGTACAATTTCCAAAAATATTCGAAATTGAGTTAATATACGGAAACATTTGGTAGCACCAGTATTTTTCTCATAAATACTGTCAAAAGAGCGTAGTTTAGTTTTAGTGTTAATTTTTTTTTTAGTTTACCTATGTTTTGACTACTATTCTTCTTCTTCTTAGTCGAATACTTCATTGCTGAAGGTCATGTCCTTGAAAGCCCTTCGTGGCTCTTTGTACCCTCAGCTTCCATTTACTTCGGTTTTCGGCTTCTCTCAGGGCGTTCGCAACAGAGAGTCCAGTGAGCGCAGTATTTTTTTTTTTTTTTTTTT